>JAAOAT010000299.1:0-220422 GCA_013186855.1 Fusarium ramigenum
AACCTTCCTTTGTCATCTTACTTTCTTGGCATGCAGATGTTAAGAAAGTAGCCCTAATTACACCAATCTTCTTAACAAGTGCACCGCAACAACCACAATCCTGCGCTTCCCGCAGCCCACAGCGGCGGCGATGGCATCCGCCACCTCCTGCCCGCCTATTGTCCCGGACCCTTTTGACCTGGGAATCCATACTCCTGCCAATCTCAATCGAGGAGCCCGCACTGCCCTCTTACAAAACAGCCCCGCTGTCGTGAATGGACCTGTCGGGGTCCCCCCCGCCTTCGGGAGGACGGCTCAAACGCCGTCTTCGCCTCTTAATGCGATCTCTACTGCTGCGGCCACGGAAGGGGCCCAGCTCGCCCATCCCGCCCCCTCCGCTGACCCTGCCCCGACTACTGAACAGCAACCAGTCTCCATTATTGAAACAGCCACTAAGCTCGCACGCGACCGTGCGGAGGAGTACAATGCCAAGTTGAAGGTATTTCAGGCCTTCTGCGCTAAATTTGAAGAAGCAGCGAAACAATTCACCACTGGGCCTGAACGGGAATTCGCCCAAACGTTTGCCGATAGCTTCCTGGACTCCTGGAATCAGGCGCTCACTGACGCCAAATCTGCTCCCGCGCCTACTACCTACAGCGCCATCGCGGCCCTGCCCCCGGCTGCAAACAACGCCCTTGCCCACCAACCCCGACACCATCAACAACAACGTCAACAACAACAGCCCCCTCATCGCCAGGGACAACCGATCATAGGCGCCCCACTCCGAGTGGACCTCCGTGTCTTCATCCGGCTGGACGCTGAAGCTCCGGCTAGGGCCCACAACGACTACGCAATCCGGGCCCATATATCCCGGAAACTCGGAGTGGATCCGCGCAAGATCCCGCGCGTACTCCAAGTCAGGTCCGGATGGGCCGTGCTTGCAGCCGACATAACCACCCGTGATCTCCTCGTGCAGAGACAGACCGAATGGGCACCCGACTTAGGGGCCGCCGCCGTAGAGACTAGGCAGGAGTGGTTTACCTACCTAGTCTTAGATTACCCTCGCAAGCTGACCGACCTCTATGGCAATGAAGCGGATAGCGACGCAGCCGTGGACGAAGAAATAGAAATCCAGACAGGGCAGAAACCCGTCAACATACGGCCCGCGCGGCATCAACCTGACAACCCCTTAACGAAGACCTTACTTGTGTCCTTCCTGGAGCCAGTCAAGAAATACTGGCGCCTCTTCAGCAGCCGACCAGCAAGGCTGATCAAGAAAACCGACCGGCCAAGGCAGTGCAATGTATGCTTGGACTACCACCCGTCACGTACCTGCCATCGACTCCCCCTGTGCAAACGCTGCGGCAAGGCCGCCGGCCACGACTCCGGGGACTGTACCGCCCCCGAGCAATGCGCCAACTGCCTCGGCCCCCACAGCGCCAACTTCGCCGATTGCCCAGCACGCCCGAAGAAGGTACATGGCGTTTTCCGCCGACTGACCAAAGAACAGAGGGACCATATCCGAGTTGTGGGCGCTGAAACATTTCGCCAGCGCAACGTAGAAGCGCAACGGCACGCACCTGACCTACAGCAAAACGGCCCACAGCAGGATAGCGCCAGGTCCCTAGAAAGATCGAGCCCTCGGGCTCCCAGTCCGGCCGCGTCAAGAGCGCCGTCTTGCATCATGGTGGCCACTACCCCCGAGGCAGAGGAGGAACCCGAGCACCCAAGACCCGGGTCCCCAAGGAAGCGCCGCATCGTCCTGATCACGCGTCCCCACGATCATGGGCACGAGTAGGCGCCCGCGAGCACGAAGATGCGAGAAAAAGACCCTCAGGGTCTTTCAAGCCAACGTCGGCAAGATTCCCCCAGTCCACGACTGTGCCCTTGCATTGGCAGACTCTGAACGATACGACATCGTGCTCCTCCAAGAACCATGGACGACAACGGCAAACTCCCGCTGCCTCACGAAGACCCATCCTGCATACGACACCTACTCTCCAGTCGAAACCTGGAACAGCAATTCCACTCGACCTAGAGTCATGACGTACGTCCGCCGAGACTCTACGCTCTCGGCAGATCAGAATCGACCATGCCAAAGCCGCGATATCCTGTGGCTTACGGTCAACGATACAATAATAGTCAACTTTTATCGCCAGAACGATGAACGGGATGCGCTGGATACTTTACTGCAATGGCCGATACCCGATCGCTGCCTCGTGGCAGGCGACTTCAACGCTAGACATCATACATGGCAGACAGGCCCAACTACGAACCGCGGCCACGAGATTGCCTCCTGGGCATCGGAAAATGACCTCGGCCTGCTGAATACCTCAGACATCCCCACAAACCCGCATGGAAACACCATCGACCTCGCCTTTTCGAATGTACCTCTCGCTGAAGCTAATGTCGAGGACCACCTTGCCACCAGCTCTGATCATTTCACCCTTAGCCTAACGCTCCCAAATGTCGAGCCGGCCCCAACACATCCAGGCAAAATCCGGGTAACAACAGACGACGAGCTCAAGCGCTTCGTCGAAATCGTAGAGCTGGGATCGACGGCGATCCCCGTCGCCGCCTCAAGCCCACTAGAACTAGACAAGCTCGCATCCACATTAGTGAGCCTCTTGCAATCAGCAGCAAAGGCAGCGGGCCGGCCTGCGAGGAAGGGGGCACGCAACGCTCCGTGGTGGACCGAAGAGTGCGCCCTTGCTGCTGCCGGGTATCGGGCGATCAGAAGGCTGCACCCTCTCGGATTCAACCAAGAGGTTCAAATAGCCAAGCGAGATTTCCATGGTGTGGTCCGCCGCGCCAAAAGGCTCTATTGGCGGAACCTAATCAACAGCTTCTCAGATAGCAGCTCCGTTTTCAAGGCCGTCCGATGGCTAAGATCGCCAGGAGCCTCCCAACCGCCCCCACTCCAAGTGGACGACGTGGTCTACGAAACCCAGCTCGACAAGGCCAACGCGCTCCGGCGAGCGACTCTAGAGCGTCGGACAGCTGAGGACGATATCCAGAATCCCTGGATCGAGGTCAGCCCTCGCAAAACGATCCCATTTCCGCATGAAATCTCCCTGGAAGAAGCACAGGACGCGACCCTCCGCACCGGGAATACATCGCCGGGGGTAGATAACATCACAGTCAAGCTCCTCACAGCAGTATGGCATATTATCGGAACACACGTTCGCCGCCTCTTCGAGGGGTGCCTGGCCATAGGCCACCACCCAAAGCCTTTCAGAGCGGCCGAGGTGGTCATGATCGCCAAACCTGGACGCAGAGACCTGACGAACCCGCGAGCCTGGCGACCCATCTCTCTGCTCTCTTGTCTCGGCAAGGGACTGGAACGGTTAGTCGCGCGCCGTCTCGCGTGGGCATGCATTCACCATGGAGTCCTTCACCCGCAACAAGCTGGAGCGCTTCCAAAGAGGTCTGCGACAGACCTCGTAGCCGCCCTAGTTCACGACATTGAGGAGGCATTTGCTTGCAAGAAGGTGGCCACGCTGGTCACGATGGATATCCAAGGCGCGTTCGACACTGTCCTGCGCAACAGACTGATTCTGCGACTTCGGGAACAGGGCTGGCCCGAACATCTCGCCCGATGGACCGGATCCTTTATGGATGACCGATCTGCCTGTGTTAGGTACCAAGATACAATCACCCCGCTCTCTCCTCTCCAGTGCGGTCTCCCTCAGGGATCGCCGGTATCGCCGATCCTCTTTCTGTTATATACAGAGCCCATCTACCGACTGAGCAACCCCCAAGGCCGGTTCGGCTATGCAGATGACACAGCCATCCTGTATGTCGGCGACACGGTCGAAGAAACGGCCGCTGCGGCATCACGTTCTGTCGAAGAAATGGTCCGCTGGGGCGCCGCAAACGGGGTATCTTTCGACCCCAAGAAGACCGAAGTCATGCACTTCTCTCGGAGCAAGCTCGAGACCGCACCGGCAATACGCCATGGCGACGTCGAGAAGCACCCCGAGGCAGCAATGCGCTGGCTAGGCATCTGGCTGGACAGCAACCTGTCATTCCGAGTCCACGCAGAAAAGTGGACGGCTAAGTCACAGGCTGTCGCCCGCCATCTGCGAGGACTCACCAACACGATACACGGCCCGCTTCCCAGCGCTGTACGGAGCGCCGTCAGGGCCTGCGTTGAACCAGTCCTGCTCTACGGCACCGAAGTATGGTACCCAGGGGCAACCCGACCGCGGTGGGACCAACCGTGTAAAGACCGGCCGTCAAATATCCAACATCTCTTGCAGAGAATGAACAAGGCTATAGTTCAATCTATGCGAGCTATACTCCCGGCCTGGAAGACGACACCGATCGCCATCCTCCATCGGGAAAGCGGGATACCACCTATCACTCAGCTTCTTGAAGCACGTCGATACCGTTTCTCCGCCCGGCTCAAATCCCTTGATGAGACCCACCCCCTCGCGAAGCGCACGCTTCCACCCAGGCAACCCACATACCATCAGCTCATCAAGCGGAAGTACCAAGCTCCAACAGAGAGCAGCTTCAGAACCCGTCTTCGAAGGACCAATGAGCTCCTCGCACCCTGTCCACGACCAGCCCTCATGCAGAAACGCTTCGGCAAGGGACAAGACACACCCCTACAGACAGCCCCGAAAGGGGAATCGGCCGAGGCCTTCCTCCAGTGGGTTGAGACAGTAGACCCAGCCACCTGGATCGTATACTCAGATGGCTCATTGTCCTCGGAGGGAGCAGCCAGCTATGGCTTCGCCATTCACCAGAAGGACCTCTCCATCTGCGACGGCTCGGGCCGTCTTGGACCTGCCGAGGTCTTTGACGCTGAAGCTACAGGAGCACTGGAGGGCCTCAAGGCCGCTCTGAACCTCCCAGGATCAGCGGCACGGGACATTGTAGTCTGTCTAGACAACCTGGCAGCCGCCACATGCCTACGGGGCACACCGTCTGATTCTTCACAAGCAGTCTTCGTCGAGTTCCAGGCGTTAGCTGCATCACACGGAGCAACACAAGTACGCTGGATACCTGGCCACACGGACATTCCCGGCAACGAACAAGCCGATAAACTAGCAAAGGCAGCGTCCTCGCTACCAGAACCGGAAGGCGCTCAGCCGACACTAGCATACCTGCGAAAGGTGGCGAGGCAGAAACCAAAAGAAGCTTTCGAAACCTGGTGGACAACCTCCGTTCCCGAGCAATACAAGAGATTGAATCTCAAGGCGACTATACGCTGCCCACCAGAACTCTCGCTTCCTCGGGCTGCCCTGCACCACCTACTCGCGGCAAGGTCCCTCCATGGGGATTTCGCCGCATACCACGAACGATTCAACCACGACGATGCGCGGATGACTTGCTCGTGCGGACGACGCAAAGCACCTGACCATGTCTTCTACTGCAGGAAAGTACCGCGGCGGTGTCGAGTAAGGCTCGTCCCTTCGCCGACTGCGGCGGTCAACCTCGCAATAGGAAGGAACTTCGACAAGTACATCAAGTTGACCAAGTCAAGCGCCTTCTTCGAAAGAATATGTACTCGTTACTAGACGAGGCAGATCGGAGATGCATTTCCGTCTCCTCCTCTCCTTCTATCTTCCTTTCCCTTCTGTTTCTTTGTTTCTTTGCTTCTTTTCTTTATTCTCATGGTCTTGGCCGCCTCGTGCGGTCATGCCGCCGCCCTCTCCCCAGTCTCACTAAAGACTGACCGATATAGCGGCTACCGCTATGATAGCCGCACCTGGTCATCCCGCTGACGGGTAACAGGTTCGACAGGACGCGCTTTTGAGCCGATGATATGCTGGATAGTGGTCTGTTCTTAATCTGCAAAAGCTTTACGTAGATTTTAGCATTAGAGACTCTAGCTCAGCACGTCCTGTGCCCCAATAGGGGACTTTACGGGCCTCACGGCCCCCGGACGAAAAATATACATACATACATACATACATATAGCCCTCCAAACTTGTGAAGCTCAACTTTCCAGGAGTTTTTAAGGGAGTTTTTCCCTTGTT
Source organism: Fusarium ramigenum (assembly GCA_013186855.1). Lineage (NCBI taxonomy): Eukaryota > Fungi > Ascomycota > Sordariomycetes > Hypocreales > Nectriaceae > Fusarium > Fusarium ramigenum. The sequence goes on from JAAOAT010000299.1 coordinate 5,970, forward strand.
CACACCACAGTCCTTCTCCTGAAGTTGTTTCGCAACGAAGTCCTTAACTTGATTCGTCTGTATGGATGCAGTTTGTTTGCAGCGTATGTCTAGCGATTAAAAAATCATAGGGATTGTCACAACCACTTATGCTTGTGAAAGGACCTTCTTATTTTCTGACTTGCACTGTTGGAGCATTCTTCCACGATATGCTATATAAGTAACTGTTATAACAAGTCCTCCCTGTCTCAAAGTCGCTGAGTAATCATTGCCATCCAGAACTGAATAGTGTATGAACTGCCAGAGCACAGAAAGCATAGATGAAATTAAATAAGTGGAGTCGTTGCAGGCTCTATTGTGTCTACCGTGAAGCCCAGAACAATGGTATCATATTGATAGCCCAGCTTGGTTGCGTCCAGTGTATTGTGAATTGCGCACTCTGGGATCATTAGGCTCAGCTGCATAGAATGGTAAAAAATCGTCAACTTATGTCATTCTCAATTTCCTTGACGTCTTTGAGAAACTCAGGTGGCGCCCTAATACACTGCCTGTCACATAGCAAGCAGATGATAGGTGTTATTATGTCAAACATTCAAGATCTAGGGTAGTTTACTGCAGATGACATACCATGAATCCAGATGACGGGGCCGAGAGCCGAAACGGGAACGCCCGACATTTGGCCAAGTCCGGAGCCTCCGATTTCTCCGCGCTTTTCCCAGTTGGAGTTGCATGTATCCGTAAAATCACCCGATTGCAGCTACCGCTTTTGCTGCTAAATCCCATATTTATCAGGGTCTCGGATACAGCGCTATGGCATGACTTACGGCAAGCATATTTAGAAGATTAAATAGTGTCAAGCGCTATAACGCACTATTGGCTTCCAGGCTTTCACAGAACTTTGACAGGCACAGGCTAGCGGCTAGTCTCAAGCTGAAGCCAGGGGTAATTTTCCAATGTCCAGCGACGACGCGAAACGAGAAATATCTCTAGCAGGAAACTCATCAATTGGCATCGTACCATCAGCTCGGGATGGTAATTTCTATATTGAAAAAATACTCTCAAAAGCAGACAAACATCGTGCAAATGCGCCCCCTAACCATTTTCGTTCCGCAAAAGCGGAAATATTTCCCTTTCGGAACGGCGGACGAGGCGTTCACTAGTTGTCACTGATTGAGCGGACCCGTTGATTTTGAGTAAATAGTCTCATCGCGTAGAAATAAGTGTCTCGATCACTCTCAGGGTCTAAGGTCGCCGTAGTCCGCAGCTGTTATCTTCATAAACAGTCGATATGCCGCTGCCCGGGTCCTCTCGCTTTTTTGCTAACGACCCTAACGCCTCTCTTGGCTATCACACTCGTTAAACCTTCGCCATGCGTTCTTCTTTTGCTTTGGCAGGCCTGGCTATCCTGAGAAACTTTAATGTTGCCTTCGCAGGCCCATGCAAGCCCCATGGTACGACCGGTCACACCGAAGCATCAGTAACGACAGCTGCCCCGACCACGTCAGAGACAAAGGGACCCCTCGTTGTCAAGAACGTAATTGGTAACGGAAACTTTGCCGTCAGAGACCCAACCAACCCAAGCAACATCCCTAACTACATCGTCGAAGGTCAGGGTCAAATCGTCGAAAACAAGGGCTATACCGGCGACGGCAGCAAAGACAAGGGCTGTGTCGAGCTGCAAGCTTCCAACACCCCTACCGGACGCAAGCGAGCCATCGGAAACATCGTCAGCATTTCTCAACAGCTTGATTCGCTCGACATCAAGAAGAAGTACACCATTCGCTTCTTTTACGCTGTAATTACTGCCAGCCAGATCAACGTCTGTACCCTCAGCGCTTCCATCGCCGGCCATGTGTTCTATACATCGACGATCCTTAGTATTGGAACGGCTATTGACTGGAACACTGTTCTTGAGCAGACTGATGTTCCCAATGCGCAAGGTTCCTTTTCGGTGTCGGTCAATTGCCCGATTGGTGGGATTGCGGCTATTTATGTCGACTCGATCTTTATGTCTAACCAGGTCACTCCTGAGACAATCGACGATGTAGCGATTGACTTTGGTGATGGAGATGTCGCTACTATTACCAGTAGTTTACCAGCTGGAGCTTCGACCTTCAACGCGCCAAGCAGTGAGGAGAGCAGCAAGTCTTCCACTGGAACTGATGGCTTCACTTCGGAAACTGCACGCCCGACAACTAGTCTTTCCTTGGGCCCTGGTACCGAGACTTTCCATCCATCAACCAACTCTCTTACTACTGTGTCGCTCATCGGTAGTGAGACCACCGTCAGTCAGGAGCCAAGTACCGCGAATGAGTTCACCGTCCCGACTCTGGACCCATCTACAGCATCAGAGAAGCAGTTCACGACTGTTACTCTGGACCCAACCACGAGCGCCTTCCATCCTTCGACCGCGAATGAGTTCACTGTCCCTACATTGGATCCATCTACAAAGCAGTTCACAATCCTCACCTTTGACCCACCCACAAGCGCCCTACAACCTTCAATCGCAAGTGAGATCACCATCGATACCGAAACCTCCCTGCCAACTGGCGCGCGCGTCTGCCCTGTAGGAGCCCCTCCACCAGGATACTGCACCCCCGTGCAGCCAGAAGTAACCCAGACAGTGTCCTTACCCAGAATTCAACAAGTCGATGAGAATGACCAACCCACCGCCCCGAGAGCCTGCTGGGCTTTTGGAAAGGCAAAGCGAGGTACATGGGGTCAAACAAGGTCGAGCCACCCTAGGCAAAACTCCATCGCGGACTGCGCTTGGATGTGCAAGCAAGTAGGAGATGCTTGCAAGGCCTTTGCGCTGGGCACCTTGGGCTCGGAGCCTAGCTGCTGGATGCTTGGCGACACACTCGGCGTCACTGGTATTGATCTCAATGCGCAAGACTCTTTGATGTGGAATGATTATGATTGCTTTGAGTGTCATGACTGTGACATCAGGAACCCAGCGGATGTTGAGACTTCCATCGTGGCACCTTCAACAACCTCTCTTCCAGCGATCGAAACTACATCCACTTCTCCCTCCATTCCTACTCTCTGCCCCAACTGCCATCTGAAGAGCTCACCATCTTCCGACCTCGTCTGTGAGAAGATCGGTAACCTTGGCACTGTTGATCTCGCGCCTTATGCCAATAACGATTTCGACAAGGCCACTATGCAGACAAACTCGGAACAGTGTGCGACTATCTGTTATCAGCTCGACGGCTGTGCTGCCTCAGCTTATGATGCCGCGCGTGGACGATGCGCCTTTACCAATGTCGCTATGACAAGCAGCGCATTTGTGGAAGCACAGGTTTTGAACGCCCATGATTTCATTCTTCCATGGAGTTCCCAGGGCTGCTGGTCCTGCTCCAACGACTGCTCAGCTCAGCATGATACCACCAGCGCTCCTAGCTCTACTGAACATACCGTTGAATCCACGACAATGATTCCAACACGTACTGAACCTCTTACAACCTTCAGTTCTTCTTACGTCCCAACAATCACCGAGTCTTCCATGCCTCAATGCACTCTTGCTTTGTCCGATGGATGTACCTTTGATCAGAACGACTATGACTACCAAGACTGCAATCCACAGGGAACTATGAGGAACACCTTTACACTTGAAGAGAATGAGTACCCATGGCAAGAAGGTGCCAACAGTTACCAGAACTGCGTAGCCCTGTGCAACCAGATGCCCCACCGCTGCAAGTCTTCAGCATGGGATCAGAACCAACAAGCCTGTGTCTTCTCCTCCAGCTCCGTCTTCTCCTCTGCCTTCACCCCTGGCAACAGTGGCGACCAGGACACAACGTGGAGTGAGCAAAGATGCTTCAAATGCTTCTGCCACGACCAAGACCGCGATGCATACTCCGCGTCGCTGAGAACTTCTCTTCCTACAGCGACTTGCGCCCCGAGCATCACGAGTGAGGACGCTGTTTGTTCGCTCAAGCAGGCTGATAACGGTGATTTGGTCTGCCAACATCAGGGTTACTTCCCATGGCAATGGGACGAGGCACCTTCCAAGTTCCCTAACCAGGATTCGGAGGAGCGTTGTGCGGCTCTTTGTAACTCGAACCCTGACTGTCAGGCGTCGGGCTGGTCTCAGGATTATGGAAAGTGCGCTATTGGAGTTTGGCAGCTTAAGGGTATTAGCTGGCAGCAGTTTGGTGATACGAAGTTGAGCTGGAGTGATAAGGGCTGCTGGGACTGCTCCGACTGTATCAAGAGTCAGAAATGGCGTATTTGGAACTAGTTTCTGCTCTTTGAAGATGACCGTTATACTTAGATTTTAATTTATGCTGATGACGCATCCATAGAAATATAGATTCGATAATCCGATTGTATTTGTGTCAATGATGCTCATGTGTTACGTAACTCGGCCTGGAGGTGCCCCGAGGTAGTAGTATGTAATTCGGATTCCTTCGGTAATGCTTAGCTGCAGAGGCAGAAGGGAATGCCAACAATAGGAATCGTATTGCTAGTGAAAGCTAACATGATGGAAAAAATGTTCTTGGGGATAGCCTACAGAGCGCTATGAAAATGTGCTAGGTCTACCGCTTAACGCGACGAATACGGCCAACACGAACAACACGGCTGATACGACCAATACGATTTGTGGAGTAACTAGGGTGCGGTTGGAGTGAAGACAGCAACACGAGTGGCCAGTAACGACGGCCCATTCATGATTTATGCCGCGATGGCTTGCACTAATTTATGGCCGTTATATCCGTTCTAGAAGCTATCATCCTTGGAGCAATAAATCTCAAAGTGTTCGATTATTCTCGATGAGAATTCATTTCGCCGCGGGCGGAAAACCTCTCTCTCATTTGGCCATGCTATCGGGTCTCAATTGCCCCGTGTTGCTTTGTTTCTTACTCGCGCCTTTTGCAGTCAAGACTTGTGGCTGGGAGCTTGTATCATGGCTGAGAGCTTAGCGCCTTTTGCCATGTTCCCGTACTATAAGATCACTGCCCAGGAGGGTCAATTTTCAGATAATTCTCCCATCAGAGTCTCTCAAATTGACTGACAGTCTGTCGGTAAATTTGCCGCCGCCGATATCATGCATATTATCATCGTCGGTGCTGGTCCAGCGGGCCTTGCAGCCGCACTCGCAATGTCGCAAACAACCATCCAAGGCTCGCTGCCTCGCATTACTATCCTCGAGCTGCGCCCAAAAGTCGAAACCCTCGGAGGAACTATTCTGTTGACGCCCTTGGCGCTACGGTACCTGGATGCCCTTGGCGTCGGAGCACGATTACGAAAACTGGGTATCCCCATCCGCGGCGTCGACGTTGTGTCTCTTCGGACAGGCCAGACGCTGGGTCAGATGTTACCTGGAACAGATTCGCTGAGAGTTCTGAGGCATCATCTTGTGCAGTGCATGGCGGATGCCGTTGCTGAATTGCCTAAGGACCGGGTCAACTTGCGATATGGTGCGGGAGTCACCGACATACAACAGGTGGATGACCAAGGAGATGATGAGGCAACTGTTCACCTTGATGTTCAGTTTGATGCTGATAAGTCGCAAGAGTCCATCAGCTGCGATGTCCTCCTTGGATGCGACGGTATACACTCTTTCGTTCGGACCACAGTTGTTGATCGTGAGCGGATGAAGATGTATTCCGGTCGTGCCATCGCCTACGGATATGTCGACAGTGATTCTACTGGAAAGATTGGTGTCACGACAATGGATGAGAAGCCAATCCTCGGGGACTCTGCCATGATTCAAGGTCGGCATGGATCGTTCTTGATAACCCACTTCGAACCATCGAGGGAGAAGGTGTATGCTTTGGCTATTATGCCGATGGCAGAGAACCAAGACGCGCGGGAAGGATGGAAGGCTTTAGGGGAAGACAAAGTCACACTCAAGCGGGATATCATTGGTCGCTTCAAGGGAGGCAGTATTAAAGGACTAGAGTCCATGATCAACGAGAGCGACTGGTACTTCTATCCTGTCTACATGCTTCCTTTTGAAGGAAGATGGAGCAAGGGAAGAGTACTTCTTCTGGGGGACGCCGCTCGTGCTGTAAGTAAAGCAATTCCTTCTTACTGGCTACATCATTTGACATCAAGAAATAGATGCCACCCCAGGGCGAAAGCACAGGCATCGCAATCGAAGACGCTGTCCTGTTCGCTCACGTACTCAGCAAGGGGATAAAACAGGGTATCCCTTATGTAATGGAAGCCTACGAAACCCTGAGACGGGATGATATTAATAAGCTCTACGAGGAGACTATGTTTCGCTGGAAAGCTGGAGGCTCGTCTTCGTGGCCATGGAGTATCTTTATGGAATTCGCGACCTGGGTTTATCTTCTTCTTGCCAACTATCGACAGGAAGATTACTTTAAGCGTGATGTGAGAAGCTTCAAGCTTCCGTGAGAATGACGAGCGTTTTATCGATAGGCTTTGCAACAACCTTGTATATGAGAATTCACAAATTGGCAACAACTGTCACTAATTATGTTGTTAACCCTAAGAGAAACCGCAATAATTCAGCGGCGGATTTATAAGATAATTCAAGATTTTTATTATACTCCACCTGGATGCCTATGAAGGACATGCATATAGCTGAAAAGAATACCGAGCTGCGCCTCCACCAATAAGTATGCTGCGCCACGGCTGATAAGCTGCGCCTCTATCCATAACTACTTCAATTCAATTGATTCCTCTCTAGCTTCCCCGCCTACCAGAGGCATCTAACGCATCAAACCACGGGGTTGACGAACTTCATCATGGCCTCAACCACATCCTACAGTCAAGGAGAAACCTCACAGCGAGCTCCGCACAGGCGAGCCAACGTGGGATGGCTCTCCCCTTGTAAGAACGCCCGATCGCGGCATTACATTTCGATCACTAACGTCAACAGCAAATCAAGCCCCGAAAGCAGTCATCAACGATAACTACGGCCCTGCGCTCACAAACGAGGAACTATATGCTTTAGCGCGCAGCCTCTCTAAACTAGACCAGTTTCTTCTTCTCTATTGTCAGCACTTCTACCAGCAAATCGCGTCTGGTGCGCTCAACCCAGGTGATGTATCTGCGCAGAGACTGGCTCTGAACGACTTGGAGGATCTTCAAACAATCATAACTCAGATTCAAGATATTAATAACGGCCGGTTCATCTTCAGCAGCCACTACCTAAAGGAGAGGCATATCCTTTACTATTGGGGAAGAGCCTTTTCGTTTCTCTCTCAGAATCTCTTGGCCGGGGATGAGATACACCAACCCTCGCTGGGGAACCTCGAAAGAATCATCGAATATGCCTCTGATATAGAGAGTGCAGTACTTGATGCTGGCTCGGCGGGGGTGCTGACATCTGACTATCGATTGGTCCTTTCCGAGCGATGGGATCTTATAGAAAGTGCACTCAATTTACACCATCAGCATGGGATCTCTTATCACAAGGTTGCAAAATGGTGAGTCATCCAGTGCATTAGGAAGAAGCAAGCTGAAACATGCTGTAGGCCAGAAATAGCACGAAAGATCCAAGCTGCACCGAAAGCAGTGCCCCAAGACACTAAAGCAGGTCTTCCCACGCAGTCCGGCGTACGTATATCTTTTGACCTGACTTCGGACATAAACTTACCTTTACCTTTTAGACATTCACAACGATACTCTGGTTGACATTCATCGGAACAACCTTGTCCAATGTCTGGACCTTTGCCCTTGCCTACAACTATTCAGATCACAAACCGGGAACTACAAAAGACGCTGATTTCTGGTTCCTCATGCAAAGCTGCATCACTCAGGGGTTCACCTTGATCATCTCAGGCATTCCTTTAAGGGCTGATCCCCGATTGCGGAAGCGCACTTGGGTACCTCCCATGCTGCTGGCATTGGTCTGCACGATCATAGCACCACCCCTGTATCTCACCGCCCCGACAGAGTGGTCCAGCTTTGTTGGTCTTATAGCCACAGGCATTCAAGCCTTTATGGTTCTGCAGCTTGTGACAGTTTCAGGATGAGTGCAGGACTGTAGGTCTCATGGCCGTGCTGGCTTCTCCATCTGTTATTAATATGTATAAGAAGCCCACCCTGGATGGTACTTTGATTGGGACAGATTGACTAGACTTTAAGCTAGAAGGTGGAAAAGCAACAGCCGAAATTACGATAAGCAAATCAAGTTCTATTACTACTCTACCACTTACTGAACAGAACGTTAGACTTTCTAATTGATATACTAGGGAAAAAAATACTCTTCAAACGGGCACTTTAAAATAGCTCAGATTGGTAGCGGTACAGAAAGTCTTTGGTCCTAGGCCGCCATGATTCCAGGTGCCGTACTGGGATCAAAGACATTCCACACAAATGGCATTCCTTGACTACATCCATCACGACCAAGCTTTCTCCCCTTGACCTCTTTGCTGAACTTTGACAGAGTAGCTGAATACACTTTGGCAGCTGCACGAGCCTTGTTGTTGATGTGGGAGTAGAACTCGGTGTCGTTGAAAAGGAAACGTAGCGAGTCAGAGGTATCAGCAGTAGGTGCTTGGTTGAACGTAGCTACAAGCGCGATCTGGTGTATCGAGGCATCCAAGTCAGGGAGAAATGGTACGAGGCTGGAGACGCCCTTTTCCTTTGGCAGCGGTTTGTAAAGTGAGAACGGGTGCATTGGCAGAACGCCACTGTAGTGCACAAGACTATTGCTGTTCAATGAGCCGTGAAGGATTGAGATGAGATAGGCGTGATGAGACAGCACGGCAACCAGTTCAGATTTGGTAGAGATGGACGCTGGGAAGTCGACGATATCGGCGGCACGGGCTGCTTCGTGAAACCATGCGAGGAGCTCCTTGTCCGCGGTGATTGCGTCGTCCGAAGGGTAGTATGCGTCGACATACGCGGTGATAAACGTTCGTAGAGCACCGAGGATGACTGAAACATCCTCGTAGTAGGGGAATGACTTCAACTTAGGACCGTACTCGCAGTTTATCAAGCCCCGCCGGGTGAGCTTCGTCTCGAGGTAATTCGCCTGCCAGGGAGCACACTCTGATTTCCAAAGCTGCTTACTGTAGTCGATAGCCTGGTCACCATTCCAAGCAAAGTTCTTCTCAATCTCGCCACCGGGGTTAACTAGAGTCGCGCTAGCTCCCACACGGTATGCGAAAGAGTTGACGGCCACTACAAGACTCGATTAGTTGTGCTATTTGAGCGAGATTGGGAGTAACTTACCGCGACGCATTAGACCCCAGACTGGGTGCATGTCACTGAATGATCGGGTAGCCGACATGTAGACGAGGTCGGAAAGGACGTGGACTGCGGAGAGGTGATACCACTGATTATGCCAGACATCGTTCATGTTGAGCAGTATCTTGGCCAGCGTCCAGTCATTTTCTTCGTCTAGAGGAGTATAGACCAAAGGCGAACCATTGTTGGGACGAATAGCCAGTGGCAAGAAGTCCTGCGAAACAGGATGGATGAAGAACAGCGCCTCACAAGCACCAGCGTAGCGACCTTTCGTCAAAGTCAGATTCGCCAGAGTGCTATGGTCCACGATAAATAGGCGCCCTTCTTTCTGGAGAGATCGCTGTGTCTTTGTCGTGATCTTTCGCGCAATCTTGTCGTCAACACGAAGTGCCACGCGTTCATCTGGCTTGACTCGTCGTAGGCTTTCGGGATGTACCGAGAGTCGCTCCATGGAGAAGGACAGATCTGATTTGGCCTTCTGAAGAACTCCTGCGGCGAGTCCGTCTGGAACGCTCTTCTGCCACTGGTCATCGTATAGCTTGAAATAGGCTTCGAACGAGTCTAACTGGAGAGTCTTTTCAGCACAATTAGCAACGATGATGGTCAACATTCCCAGACGGATTGTTATGACTTACCCCGTTGAGGGATGCTTGGGCGTGAGCAGTATCCTCGTCAACATGCTTGTATATAGATGCCTCAGATTTCTCAAAGGCGCTGTACTGAGCCTTGATGGCCTTCGTTCCAAGCGGTCCCGCGGGCCATGGGTTCACACGGATGAGGGTATCATCCGTTCCGTACTGGAAACCCTGTCGCGTCTTTTCAATCGCGGCGGCGCGGCCTGAGTCGGTGCTTGACGGGAGTGAAAACGGGCGTGGCTGACTCGCTGCGCCCAAGGCGCCAGCGACGTTGAACAGTAACGCCAAGCTCAACAGCATTTTGAATTTACGCTTAAAAGATAAAACCTAAGGACTGAGGTATGGCCGATGTAGCGACGGGCATAGCATGTCCTTTATACATATAATTGCCATTCAGCATCAGGCGCGCGCACACCGAGAGAAAACGGCCGTCATGATAATTGCCCAGTAGCGGTGCTAGTGAATTGACTTTGACTATCATTCCCGGATTAGCCGTGTGAGCAGCTTAGAGTTTGAACTTGTGGCCGGAAGTTGCCTACGGGGGCCGCGAACGCCGTACCGGTGAACGCCAATGAACTATGAACCAGCCTCACTGAATTCTAGAATTGTAGCGGCAATCTGCCGCGGTACGGGCGTCTATATGAACCCCGGACCAGTGCTAGTTCATTAAGTTTCAGTACAATTTCCCAACAGTCTGGATCAGCAACTTTAAGTTCAAACTTATGTCTAGCAAATGGCTTTGCAGCACTGACCTTCAAAAGTCGGGGCATTGTCGGCAATTTTCGTTTCGATGCCCCGCGGATGATTAAATTACGACGATGTATTGCGTCGCTGCACTTTCTTGCATTGACATTGAGAATACTAAAGAACAGACAGATCCCGTTTTTGGCATCTTATATTATGATACTGTTACTTAGCCAAGTTTGTGTCTGGACCTATAAGCCATCACGCCATACGCGTATAGATGTATTACTGGAGATGAAAGGCTTACTCGGATGGATGTCTGTGGCTCTTGCGAGGGTGTCTAGGGGGGTATCACCACAGGTTCTTTATAGATGGCGTTCCGTGCTATCGCTCTGCATAGTCCTGTCACGTTATATTACTTGTTTCTTTCGATTATACGACTTTATTCATAATCTACTTACAAGCACTGTGTCTTCGTTCGGCTGAGAGAGAATACTAATTCTTTCTTTGACATGACCAAGAATAGGTCCTTAGTGGCAATACGTCAAGCCCTGCCTCTAAGCTGGGGATTGGATATATATATCGCGAAGTGAATATACGGAATCTCAGTTGACGCTAGATGAGAGCAGCTCAGCAGCTCGGATTGACAGTTCACGACACGCAGAAGGTAGACCAGGACTAGTCAGATCAGAGTACGAGAATTCGCAACACCGGAGTGGGCCTGTCTCCATAAAGATCAAAGAAGCATTAAGCAGCCTCATCCACTGAAGTGTCATTATACCCAGCTGAAAGCCGGGCCCGAGAGGTGCCGTAGCTGAGCGAAAAAGCGGCAAATTTGTATCCACTAGTCTACGTCATGTTGCGGATTGCATCTAGGCTTCTGCATCTAAAAGCCGGACCCCCGCGGGAGCCGGGACTGGAGGCCCCCGCAAAACTTCCAGGTCTAACCAAGCACCAACGTCAATTGCATAATGCGACCGCCAAAGCATCCAGCAATAAATAGCCCACGCCGCAGCGTATCTCAAGTCCCTAGATAATTAATTACAAAAGGGCTTGCCAAAAGAGCACCGCTCTAACCTTTACCACATCATGTTCGAAAATCTCAGTTTTCGAGTTCCCTACCCTCCGCCACAAGAAGGGTTTTGGGGAGAGCCAACGGCCACCTTAAACTGGTGCGAGGAAGTCAGTTTGTGTCCAATATCCTTGACCCTTCAAAATTTCTATCAGTTAGTTCAGATCCTAATACGTACCCCAGGACTATGTTGTCAGTCATTATGCTGCGGAAATCACCAACACCTTGACCAACGCGCTATTCATCGCGCTTGGCGTTCGCGGAGTGCGGAATTGTCTCAAGTACAAGCATGACACAGTGTTTGTCATCGCATACCTTGGTTATTTGCTGGTAGGCTGCGGTAGCTTCGCTTTTCACGCGACCTTGTCATGTATCATATTCCCTTCCCTCAAAACTTGGCAAGTTCGCTGACAAATGCGCAGATCCAATGCAGCTCGTGGACGAGCTTTCCATGATCTACACGACATCCATCCTCTGTTATGCAATCTTCACACATGACAGGTCTCGCTTCTTCTCGATATTCCTCGGGGTCGGGCTCGTTGTGCTGTCTATCTCAATCACAGTGCGTGCTTCAAATCCTCCCAGCGTGGTATGTCGCTAACTTGACTCTTGCGCCCAGGCATATTATCACTATATCCAAGACCCTACATTCCACCAGAACGCTTTTAGTATCCTTTTTCTTGCCACAGTGTTCCGAAGTGTATACACAATGGAAGCAATCTTGCGTCCCACGTTGAACGACAGCGAGGCAAGCAAGCCCCCCAGAGCTTTTCTCGCAAACGAGGAAGCGCGATTTTCTGTTCAAAGGTCTCAGGTTATAATTCGTGAGATGCGATGGATTGTTGCCATGGGGTTCATAACCTGTGCAGCAGGTATTGCTGCGTGGAAATTTGACAACATACGGTGTGGTGACCTTGTCCGGTGGAGGCATCAGGTGGGATTGCCATGGGGTATACTCCTCGAAGGCCATGGGGTACGTACGTCTTCGTGATTCTCGCATTCAGACAGCTAACAAGTGGCAGTGGTGGTATGTTACTGCACAGAGATAGTGTATTACTCTTTTACTAATGCTGTCTAGGCACCTGATGACTGGGCTTGGTGTGAACTACTTTATCACCTGGGGTATCTGGCTTAGGCACTGTTTAAATGGCCTGCAGGAACAATATACCTTGCAGTGGCCACATAAACTGCTGTCCCTTCCGAATGTGGTTCCCTCGGGGAAAGACTCGAAACACCGGAGGCTACAGTATCTAAAGGACGATATATTCCTATCCACGAGTTTAGGAAAGAAAGAGATGTAGTTATGCATCATCATCGCTGTCCTTGCTAGCACCAAGCTGAGAGAAATTGCAGACGAGAACGCAAAGGTATGACTATCACGGAGGACGATGTTGCCTGAATGAGTGGCTTGACTTGGACACAGTATTCGGGTCAACGGATTATCGTAGTTAAGTCTGGATAAAATAATCATTAATAAATATTTGTAAAATGCAACCTTTTCTGTTCTCGCAGAATTTGTCTATACACGGAGTCTAATAGACTATCCTTGACTACCCTACTAACTATTCAAAAGCAGGTGTGAAATCTCTATACCAAGAACAAACTTTCCGTAAAAAGGCCGGATCCTGTTCAGAGCCATTAATTCTCCATCTACGTCGAAGTTAGCCAGTGCCAGAGTCAAAGTATAACGCCGGAATATAGGGAATTGTTTAACAAGACATACAAGACGAATGTCTCATCGTCGCTACAAGAGGCGAACAGCCAGGGATCAGAAGGATGGGTAGCAATGTCGTTGCAAAGCGCATTATGCGCTTTAACACGAGATACCAGAGTACCTGCAGCTCGGTCCCAGATAAAGATATAGCCATCTGATTTGCAGAATTAGCCAGAAGTGTATAAAACCGAATGCGAGGATAGTTTACCGTCACCCCCAGTAAGAACGAGAGATTCATCATCTCCCCCAAAACAACATCCAATTACATAATCACTAGGAGTCCCGCCATGCGAAAGGGATCGAATGGAACCAGAGTTCGAGTCGACCAAGACCATCTTCCCGCTTGCAAGCCGCACCAGAACGCTCTCTGAATCCTTACTGACTGAGAGGCAACTAGGGCGGCCTGTAAGCCGTATTGTGAGCTCCAGATTTTGATCATCCGTAGTGTAGATATAAAGTGAGAGTCTATCATCGATAGCAGCGAGGCGTTTTCCGTTAGCGAACAATTCAAAAAACTGCACACGATATTTCGTCTCCCAAAAATTCGGTGTTTCGACGTCAATGCCGCCCTTCATGAAACCATGAACGTTATCTAAACAACTAGCGAGGAAAGCCCGGCTATCTGGCAACCAAGCACAATGCGAAAGCGGTTCTCCACTGATGTGTCTGAAACATCTCAGCAGAACCGCGCTCTGTGTGAAGGTTAGTAAAGGTCTCGTAAGGCACTGTTGGCATGGAGATAAATGAGAAGTCTTGACACTCCACAATCACGAGCTCACCTCGACATCCCAAAGACGTAAATAGCCATCACGACAACAAGTCAGTAACGTGGAACTATTGGGTCCCCAAGCAGCGTTAGGTACCCCTCCATCATGCCCTGGAAGAGAGACCTTGGGACTCCCTGTATATACGTCCCAGGCAAGAACAAGGCTTGAATCTTGACAAACTGCCAAGTACCTACCGTCAGGGGAAAACTCAAGAGACCATATCTCAGAACCACCACCACCCACGGTAGATATCCTGGAAATGATCATCTCTTTTGACGGAATGGAGTTAATGGCCTCTATTTGTCCTGCAGCCTTCTTAAAGCTAGTGGTGCAATAGGGTTATCCCAGATATATTCATCGGGAAGCTGTATAGACGCGGTTACTAGCGCTGTAGTTCTTTCTGGGACCAGATCGAGGACTCTTGAATTATCTAGTAACAGCCTCTCGATATCAGAATGTCCTTGAAGTCTTGCCCATATCAGTGGCGTTCGTTGATAGTAGTCGGGTTTGTTGATATCCAGATCAACCTTTGAGAGCAACTCGCTCACCAAAGAGATATGGCCCTGGTCACAAGCATAGGATAACAGATCCCTTCCCTCATAGTCACAGGGGTATTTTGTGACGCGGGCATCTAGCCACAACATTTCCAGAAAATGGTAATGCCCATGAAACGCGGCCCAAGACACAGCAGTTCTACCCAAATGATCTCGTACGTCTGGCTCAACTCTCGGATCGCCTAATAGGGCCTTGATGAAGTCCTCCTGCCCGGCAATTGAGGCCCATATCAATGGAGTCTGGCCCCGACAGTGTGCCTTGCTTACATCCACATTTTGATCCAGATGCTGTAGGTCAAAAAGTGCCTTATTTCCCCTCGTAGCTGCCCATGATAGTGGTGTTCTGCCCTCTTCATCCCCGCGGTGGGATACAGAACCAGAGAGACTTAGTAGCAGGGCGACAACGTCTGTGTGACTGTGCATGGAGGCTAGCAAGAGTGGGGTCTCTCCTTTCCCATTGGCATTATCTAAAAGTAGTCCTTGACACTCAGTGAGAAACGTGACAATATCGATGTGGCCATGAATGGCTGCGAGATGTATTGCTGCATTACCAGACAAACTGACCCCATTAAGGTTGGCGCCCACTTCGAGCAGTTCTGTCATCACGCTCGTGTTCTGACCACCGTCTATGATTCTCTTATAGGGTTTAAACACGTCCACGGGCTTACTGCTCGCACGTCGCAACGCCATGTCCAAAGACAATAGATTCTCTTTAATGGGCCTCATATCAAGGAGAAGCTTGACAATTTCAGGCTCACCAGCCCCAGCAGCATCGATGAGTAATTCGCCGTTACTGACGGAATTCATCGAGTAAAAAGAATTCCAAGATGGCATTTTGTGTTGTAGTTCTGCCGAGCCCAAAAAGTCGAGCACTTTCATGGCAAGCAAGGTCTCTGGGAGTCCTGTCCTGTGACAAAACCACCAGATTGAGAATTTTGAGGACGTTCCATCGCTTGGAAGCCGCTCATTTGAGGTTGAAGTCAAGTGTTTCGAGATCTGATCTTTCAAGGTTTCGCTCCGCTGCACGAGTTCCAGGGCACATTCCCAAACCTGATAGCAGGCGTACTCAAGAAGTGGATAGGGCTTGGTCTTGGAACGCTGGGGGGACGCATCGTAGTGTGTCATATACGCCCATGAGCTCTTTAAGATGAACCAAGCAGCATCCAGGCGATCAAGGCGAAACTTTGCGGGTGAAACCCTCGGGCTCATCAGATACTCCAGTACTGTACTGTGTGCAAAAGACGGAAAGGTGCGGCATGGGTTATCGCCGTCAGGAATAATGACGAGACTAGAAAGTAGGTTCTGCATTTCCGTAGGGTCATCAAATCGGTTGCGTACGCTGAAAAGGATGGAGAAGCCATCAGACGCAGGTGCTACTTCAGGATCATCAATCTCGAAGGCAGCCAACTCTGACACAGCTGCCAAGTTCAGCCGCGTTGTCGAGAATACAATCCATCTAAAGACAGCATATGCCTCTTTAAACTTGTCTTCTTCGTCTATCTTTTTCAACATCCTCTCGTATATTGCTTCCAAGCCTTGTGGAAGCCGTGAGAGTGCTCGCCGGACATCCTTCTCCCTAACTTGCCCCGCCAATGCACGGATCTGCAAGTTAGCCCATCAAAAGACGCCTTCAGACCGACTTACTAGATAGCCGATGACTTCTTTTTGCAACTCAGCAGACCATTTTGAGTATGGCTTTGACTTTACCACATTCAACAGATGGTGGGAGATGTCCGCATTGACCTGACCAATGTCAAATGGGATTATCGTCTTCTCCAATGGCAGCTCTCGGATAGCCTCTTCAATGGCTTGTTCCTTTCGACTTGTCATGATAATGTGGCATTCGGTTTTGGCCATGAGCGGAATAGTACCTAGTGTCTGGATGACTTCCAGTTGGTCACCACTAGGGCTGCATTCATCCAATGCATCGACAACGATAAATACCTGAGGTGTCAAGTCCAATAGGTAACGAAGAATATCCTCGAGATCCTCATCACTTGGGTCTTGGGACGGCTGATCCTTATGATACAGCCCCCGGAACCTCCTTGGTACTAAGAAGTTAGGTCCTATGGGCTCGATGAGGGGTTTGAGAATTTGCAATATAAGAGAGATCCGGAACAACCTCGAGAGGTATGCCTGGTCCTTATCCATGTGGTAAGAGAAATAGAAAAAGGCCACAGTTCCCTCTCCTTGCCTTTCAAGATGGTCGATGATCGTGGAAGACAGAATAGTCTTCCCTGAACCAGCTAAGATCTATTAGTAAGAGAAGTGGGTGCGTTCCATGGATTATGAGGACGCACCTTTTGCGTGTAACCACAGGAAAGAATTCGGCTTTGCTTTCCAGTCTCTGAAACTATGTTCAAGAAACCAGTTTCCGGTTGTGCTATCAGTGCGATAACGTCTTTGTGGATCCAGATACGGGAGCCAATTCAAATAGTCATTCTTCTGTTTCTCGGCAACAGTAACTAGTGGAGAACTTCAACAACAAGACTCCCATTGAACATGCGGATAAGACAATTACCTACCATATACCGACGACATGGGAATAACCTGGGTAAACTCTTGAATACTATCCTGGACTCGAGGTCCGTTCAAGTACGACTCTGTCGCTATCATGATCTTCCCAACCTTTTCAAACTCGTCCAAACTCACCTCCCGTAAGCCTTTGTCGACATTGAAGCGAAAGTAGCGACCACCGAGGCCAAATGACTCATGGTTCTCGTAAAAGTGTCGTTCTGTGTCTTCGGTCTCCGTAGTGATGGCGATAATTGCTTTTTTAATCTCTGCTAGATTCTCGCCGAAGTCCTTAGGCTCAGGAATGCCCGTTCCGATGCTCACAAAACATTGGATTCTGTCAGGCGCATCAGGCTAGATACCTTTAGCCTCGTTAAACACTTCCTCGACTGGATTGTTGCGACTAGTAGCACCGTCGACATAGTCCTGCCAACCGATCTTGATGGGGTCGAAGAGTCCAGATGCGGCTGAGGTTGCGCGAGCAGCTTCCCAGATCTTGCAATGGGACAAGGACAGACTATCGACTGAGGTACTGGTTGTGTACGAACGAATATTGACGGGAGTGTTGTTGGCCTTTGAATGAGCACAAACAAACCTAGGGTGAATTGATATAAATCAAGAGTCCTAACGGAATGCGGGCGAATATTAGAGTATACTTACACTTTACACTTTGCGTCGGCTTCATACAATGAAGCCTCTTCGTCGCCCACGAGCAATGCCGATGTCTTCATGAACTGCTTAGCAAGGACATCGGATTGGTATCTACCAGAAGCCTTCCAGATATCTTTACTTCTACCAAAAACATTAGACTTAACTCTCTTGAGGCTGAAAGCTGCCTCTGAGAGTTTGAGATATTTCTCAATGCATTCATCCACGCTCATATGAAGTCTGCCGAGCATGATGGCAATCAGGCTGTAGAAGCAAGTAGGATTAGGCAACTGTTGCCTTTATAAGTGAGTAATGGTAGTACATACCCTCCCGTACTTGTGCCTCCAATAAGGTCAAAATAGTCGCATGGCTTGGGTGGATTTGCAACATTTATCCTTTTCATCAAGTGTTTGAGGACAATCAAGGAGGACAGTCCACGAATTCCACCACCGTCTACAAGGCGTTAACAAAGAGTATAGTCGCGGGAATGGAGAGTTTGAAGAGTATAATTAACGTACCAAGGGAAAGGAGTTTAATAGTCTTTGACTTCCCAGGATCTTCCATGGTCGCGGTCTCAGCAGGTATTTACTGAAAACGCCTCAAGCGTGTTTCTGAGATGGTTGACTAGATTTGACTGCCGCCTGCAATGTCAAGCTTCAGGCCGCCAACACTGGTGTTGAACGATAACACGATATTTTGGACGTGACAGCTGATGGTTGCATCGCGCACCTTAGCTCGAGATGCTCTAAGTAAAAGCCAGTGATAGGGTGAGCGTGAATCAACTCGTGTCTGATGAAGAATAAAACTGTGTCAGCAGCAATCATTAATGCCAAGGCTGAGCTGATGCAATGCTGCCCAGTTGCTGCCTAACAAATAAGAGACAAGCAATCTTAGGCATAGAGTGTAAGCAGATCTGACTAAGCCTTCTGTTATACTTAATATCCAATCTTTCCTGATATAACAAGCTGCTAACTATCTCTGGATTCATAACTACCTTGTATTTAACTATAATCAGTTTCTGTGTTGCTGATATTCTCGCCATTATTTATCCGGTCATCCCACCACTTGTGAATGTCTGGTGCTCCCGACACCAGCATCTTGATGTCTCCGTCAATCAGAAAACTGTCCAGGGCACTCTCTTCAAAATTATCCACGTTATCCATTCGCAGCGCACGAAGAGAATAGCTTTGACAAAATGATATCAAGTTCGGTGCCAAAACTGAATGCGGTTTCGTGATGAGGTGAGGGAGCCTTTCCATGAATCCTGTTCCTCTTCGACCCTCCATTGCCGAGATGGATTCAGCTGAATACGATTAGATTTGACCACAAATAGGAAAGGATTACTTACCTAGTCCAAAGCGAATAAGCTCACGCTCCGTTTCTAAAATGCGATAATTCGAGAATATCGAATTGGCCGTCTCCATCTTCCGTGCGATGATGTGGAGGTAATACACCAGCAATTCGAAAGGATAAGAGTTCTCAATCCAAATATCCCAAAAGTTCCCACCATGCGCCATCTCAACGGATGAGACCATGTCATTCCATATAGGCTTCTCGATGATCCACTGTAGAGACTCCAGCAACCAAAGCTGATCGCCAAAAGAATCGATAGACCGCCCGAGAGTCGCCGCTGCTTTACTCATAAGAAACTTCTCGCGGTCTTGGAAAGACATTCTGGATCGCCATACGATGGGATTTTGCAGATGGCCTTTGAAGATATCTCTGATTTCGCCCGGCGCGACAAATATCGCCTCCGAGTCGAGCCACATAGCCATGTCGTAGTCAAAATGCTCGGCTGCAGACATCTTCTTGATCGATTGATAGGCATATTTATCATATTTCTTCAGCAAACCGCTCGTGTCTTCAGGTGTAACGTCCGTTCGTAGTCTGGCTGGGAGGATGTCGTAGAGGTTCACGATATTAAAAATGGGATCCTTTCCGGGGACGTTATCTTTTGGTGTTTTCCATCGACTGAACGTTTCTTTACAGTCTTCGAGGGTCGAGAGAAGCTGGGTGAGGCCTTCGACTTCGGCAGAGTTGGAGACGATGATGTGCCAGTCCACTTTGTCATGATCGACGCATAGACACTTGACGGATTGAAAGTAGCGAACGACTTGAGGGAAATGCCCGTCCTTGATATTATTAGATTCGCGATTATAGCGGTGAACAGGGAGGGTCTCACAAAGGTTGGTAGCAACACGGCGAGGCGCTTAGTTTCTATGGGCTGCACCTCGGTGAATACGGGATGCTCAGGTTTGTAATTGACAAGCCTGTCGGTGTATCGACTATCTTTGGCTGGCTGCGGCGGCCATGATGGAGGGTCTGATGGAACCCACGAATTCTCGATATCGTTCGGTCGGAATGGGAGGTGAGGCGATGTGTGAAGCGCGAAAAACACGACAGTCGAAAACGTCAGAACCGAGACTCCAATTAGAGCGTTTTTGAGCCTGCAACTTCAGTTAGCTTCGTCCAGCAGGGTGTCTGAGATGTGTAGCTGACTTGCCAGGAAAGATAGTTGGGCTTGACAAAGAGCTGCTCATAAGAGTACGACATCTTCATGTCAAACATCCTGTTTTCACAGCACCAAGCAAAAGATAATCTTTTAGTGGAAGAAGTATGCTCAGAAAGGGAGAAATGGGAAATACTTCTAAATCCCATAAATTACATGATGGAGTCCACACGGCGAACCCTTTAGCAACATGCCAGCTCGTGTTCTAGCTCAGTTACTAGTAAACCTTGTTCTATTTCATTCCTCTAATAAAGCTAGCCAACGTTCCCAATAACTCAAGTCGACTTGTTCAATTCAAGCCCGACCCCCTGACTTGCAAGTTAGGAAAAAAAGCCACAAGTTAAGTCTACCTAGGTCTTGACTTACAAGTTGGCAAGTCAGTAGGTAAAATTAATAATAGATAGGTATCTTTTACCTTTTTCTTTTAAGGATTTCTTTAAAACCTAGGGTAAGTCTTCTTATCTTATCTTAGCTTATTAGTTAGCAGAAAAAAAGCTCCCTGCGGGGCCCGCTAAGCCCGCTAAGCCTAATTAGGGCTACACCAGTTGTTGAGCTGTAAATAGCAAAACGCTCTCTGATTGGTCAGATTGAACCCACTGCGCGATTTCCGTAGCTCGATAAGGTCAAACCGACCGCCACCTTCAATTGAAGAAAACAAGGCTCTTTCAATCAAAGCTGGAATGCTCGTTGTGACTAATCTACGCTTTGTACAACAGGTTCTTTCTAAAGTCATTATCTCAGTTCTTTGACTGTAAATAATCTTCTATAGGCCACAGATCAATCTAATCTTTCGTTAGCTATATATGATATAGTCACTAATTAATGAGTTTGTCTGCCATGTACTTTTATTTTTAGCGTTGGGAAATACTTTATAGCAGAGTTATTTCTATAATCATTACATAAAATAGAAACAGTAATTTAGTGTCAGCGTAGGCAGAGAGAGACTTTAGATTTATACGATTATGGAGATATTTTATATACTTTGTTTATTATCACTGCTGTTTCTTATAGTCACTATACTCATACTTACCTCAAATGTCCGCCTAAAAGTTTCAGCACGGCCCAGTAGACTGATGCTATGGGAGCATGGCTTGACGAAAGGCCGGCAGAGCACTGATAAGTAGAAGAATGTATTGCATCCTGGATCCAGGATTGAGTTCAAAAACAGCTTGATATACTTTCGGTAGCTCTATTGTACCCTGTTTAGATCGTATTTCTAACAAACAACTTCAGTCACTTACTACTATTACTAGACAGGGTTAGCTTAGGTTTAGATTTAGCTCTCGAGGTTACTTACATGATTCGCGATAGAAGTTAATCTATAAATGGCTCTATAGTTATTTGCAATCTAATGCGAATAATAAAACTCTGTTGCAGAGCCTTTTTCTGAAAGGCCCCTCTTCTGCGCCTATGGACTACAAAGGCTTTTAATACTTCAATGGATCCCTTAAAACTTTTTTATCTACGTCTACCGAATATACCAGAGGCCCCAGAAGTCCTAAAGCCTAATGAGGTGCTGGGGGAACATATAAGCACTGAGTTGGTGACTAATTATATACACGCCTTTGAGAAGTACCTCGAACAGTGGTATGTGTATAACAATGAAGTTATTGGCCATTTTATAAAGCGGTTTTTAGAGACTAGTGAGAAACTGTGGGCTGTTACTAGTGACGTTTATCTTCTTTCCTGGCTACAGGATCTAGATGTACTAAAAGCTTGGTCTACTGAATGTAAAGTGCACGGGGAAAGTGTTGCAGAGTTTATAAGAGTTATGGAGATAGGAGCGAAAGGTAATATAGCATAAACAGAGGTTTCGTGATTCTATACATCGCCTTCACAGCTGCTATGTATTCGTTTCTGTCTTGGAAGTTATATTCAGTCATTTTATAGAACTCGGTAACATAGCATTGCTATTAATATAAGATAACGGTCTTATTTGATCCTACTCCATGTTACCCTAACGCCAAATACGAGAACTTGGCAACTGGCCATCATGAGTAAAATATCAAAAATGAAAACGCGATGGTACCCCTCTTTTACAGCCTTTCAGACGTTGTTCGTTTCTCTGTGGCAGAGGTTTAGTCCGAAAATGTGGTTTCTACGAATCTCGAATGTTAACTCGACAATAGTAGCGCGTAAATATCATCTTCGACAATGCAGACTAGCACGATATGGTTTACTGTCAGACCGTAACAACTTTACTATGCCTTTACAATCTTCTCTATAGTATCCACTTGACTTTCCACAATCGTCTGCTCTGAAACCTCAGCATAGAACATCTTCCAGTCCTCAAAGTTCTCCAACGGTGATGTCCAGAATTCGAAGCTGATATGAAGGGTTGTCAAAACGCTCACAAGTTCCAATTTGATGATCCTCCCTTCAATTGGACGATCCAGGGTGTCTCTCCAGTGACATATACCTTAATGTCCTCTGAAGTACTGAATCGCATTCTAGAGAGTTGGAGATCTTCTGAAGGAAGCTGTGGTGGGAGGCGGTGAATGGCATATGGTTTTCAATCAAAGATTAATTTTTTTAGATGGTTTTAATTTTGCCCTTGTTATGGTGTCCATTTGAAGCCGTTGCGTTTTCAGTGTTGGAGTACAATATGTATCAATGACATCGTCATCTCCAGCACTTCCGGGAGACGTAACTCTCGCCAAGACGATGCAGATTTATAACATCCTGCCGATGAAGGCGATAAAGGCCACGTGAAGAAGGACAGCGATCGAATAGGCTAATCAATGATGTGTCATGGCTGCTGCCGCTCATTCAAGATCCAATGGATTTACTCTTCTTCTTTTACCTACTTTGATCGGTTTGGTTCTGTATTCCTTTAGCGCAGAGATTGAAACAGAAGGTTTAACGAGCCCTAAATAACTTCTACTGCCATACATTGATATAACGACGGCAACAGACTAAAAGCGATTGAAAGAGTTATTAGTCTCCTTTAACCGGAAAATGATTGCTCAATCTTCATGGGTTCGTTTGGCGAGTTGCACCATAGGCCCGTCTCTGGTCGCAACAAAGATATCTCGCAATTGGTACTGGTCCATGATACGACGTCCTTTGATAGCATCAGGGCTCCCTCCACCAAGGTTATTGCTGGGATCACGCCGGACCTCAAAGCTGTAGACAATCTTTGCCAATACTATGCTCATCTCAAGATAAGCCAAATTCTTTCCGATACAGCCCCGAGGACCTGCAGAGAAAGGCATAAATGCACTTTCAGCTAAAGAGACACTCTCAGGAGAGACACCACATCCGCCTTCCTTATCCACGATCCACCTTTCGGGACGAAATTCGAATGGTTCAGGATAGATATCAGGGTTATGGTGCAGGCAGTAGGACGCCGTGCTGACCTTCATTCCCTCGGACAAGTACTGCCCATCAACAACGATACCACCTGCTTGTACCCCTCGGGCAAGATCTGCCGGAACAGGAGGGCTCATGCGCATTGTCTCGTCAATAAACGCTCGAAGATATTGGCAGGAATGCAGAACTGGGCCACCCTTGATATCGTTCACACTGGGGAAGCCATATTCCAATTCCCTCGCAAGCTTTTCTTGCGCATGAGGATATCGTGTGAGATAAAAGAAAGCAGCAGCGAGACTTATGGCAGCCGTGGCAGAGCCAGCGATAATAAGAGACTCACTCTCACCAAATAGTTCACCGTTGCTATATCCCCTTCCAGTATCAGCGTCAATGGCGTGAGAAGGATAGTGGAAGAAATCCTTTCGGCTTTCAGGGCCATATTTTGATCCTCCCCATGCCCCTTCCTCAGTTTGAACCCTCTCAGTGAAGCATTTCTCGACAAACATCTGCCAGTTACTTAAGGCTGGAGGTGCGACGACTGCGAGCAGATAGTCCAGCCCTCGAGGTTTGAGCCATGCCCAAAGGGGAGCAAAGGGTGAGTAGGCAATCTGAACATCTCCCACGTTAGCAGTAGCCTCAATGGTGATTTCTGGTGTCTTACGGGCTGTACAGTGGCCATGAAGTCAGTCGTGAGCTTTGGAATATGCCGTAACCCGCTGTCACGTTCCTTCATGCCAAAGGATTTACCGAAACATAACTCGCCTAGGGTATCGAATACAAGATGATCAGCCCATCGAGCCATGTTCAAGGAGCTAGACCAATCCTTCTCTCCGATCTCCTGATTGAGTAAGTCAATGGTATGACTAAGTCTAACATTTGCGCTACTTCCTATATGACTGGAATGCAATGAACTGTTTAGTCCCCGCCAATTCATATCCCTGGAGGACAATCCAGCAGAATTGAGGCCCCTGAGGCCGAAAGATGCTGACAGAAAAGGTCAAGTTGGTACTAAGCTTGGTGACATGCATGTATTCAAGTGATCAGCATCAGTTTCATGGCTACGGTTGTTTCTCTCGCCTCATCCATGACATATAGTGCGGGACCCGTAACTCAGTGTTTCTATAAAACGTACAATCGGTCATCCGTTGCTTATGGTAAATACCACATACGCGCCAGACACATCTACTAGTTAGTCATTTTGGTGATTGAGAGCAGCTATGTATTAAAGATGCTACATCCACGTTCTCAACATATTGTTTACTGGCCATCGCGACGGCGGCATCATGCAACAACTTGCCTGTAATTAGATCTCTTAAGAAATCAAAGAGAAAACGGAGCTGTATCCACAGTATCTTTCGTCTTCTTCCCGACCTGACATGTATAAAAGGTTTCCCTCAGTAGTCTACTAAGAGAAGACACCATTCAGGCTTCTTCAATCCCAGCATACAGAAAGACAAAATGGCTGAGCAACTTATCGCAGAGTATGAACAGAAAGCCGAAGAATACAAACAAAAGGCCATTGATGTGCTTGAGAAGAAGCAAGAAGCTTCGAGTGCCAATACACGAACACAGGAAGATACCGATACGATGCTTGATCTACTTAAGAGTTCCGTGGCCAAAAGGCCACTCACTGCAGAACAAGTGCTTGTTACGGCAAGCTGGAATGATTTAGAAAAGGACTTTGTATTGTGCTCAGAACATGATGCAGGCCGAATTTTCGACAGACAAATTCCGAGGTTTCCCATTCTTATTGGGCCACTTACTGGCACAACTGGAAACAAAAAGAAGTTCTTAAATGTTATCGACCCGGGAGCCGATATTGGCACAACTGGAAGCATAAAGGAATTCTTAAATGCTATCGACCCGGAAGCCGACATCGACGTCCACGACTTTGGCCGGGGTGTCAGTGTCGATGTCCGAGTCCCTCGCGCAGTGAAAGCTAGAGATGCTATCAAGATGTTCGAGGACGAGAACAGAATAGACCCTCTCAACTTTCTCGACCTGCATATACTGAAGGACAATCCACTCCCATCATTTCTAAGTCATAGAAAGGATTTCAGGATAATAGACTACTCTCAAACTAGGAAAAGAAAAAGAAAGTCTCAGCAAAATGCTGTCGACCTTGATAGATGGACTTCTTTTCAATTACTTGCCAGTGGAGGGGCGGCTCATCTTCCCCATATTGATCATCACGGGATGAATACAGTGGTATTCAACGAGGAAGGAGACAAGTTGTGGCTCATGTGGCCAGGCCTAGGACTTGATGGCATTAAGAAATGGAGGTTAGGCAAAGCATTAGAGGGTGGACTCCCTCTCTACGTGCCGCCAGGATATATGCTTTGGCAGCCACTAGGCACATTGCATGCACCGATCACAATAACAAAATGTCTCATGAGGGGAAGAATGCTTTTACATAGTTCCCAATTGCTTGATGTGCTCCGGTATACTCAGGCAGAGATTGAAGATCCATATATAACCAATGAGCCTTTCTGCCAACAGATCCACGAAAGGATTAAAGGAATTTTGGACCTGTGGAAAAAGGAACTGGGTCTAGCGGAAGTCGGCCAGAAAACTTTTGAATGGCCGCCGTCAGAAGCTCGAAATGAATGCGAGGAGATTTACAGGGTAAGCTAGCGATATCCTAATTACCAATTCCACTCCTTTAGTAGTGCTAATGAACTCCAGTGGTTAGAAAGCGGCTGCAAGTGCAGGACACAAACCTGCGAGAATTGCATCTGTGTAAAAAAGGGCAGGAACTGCGACCAGAGATGTCATGATGGCGTCTCTGCCAATGATTGTCGTAATCTTAAATGTGAAACATATTGAGGAGCTGATTCTAGTGAAATAGTCAAGGCAAAAGAGAAGAAGAATAATCAAGGCCGCGGTAGTAACACTAACTGATTCAGTGAAAGTTTTAACGAGTATATAGGGTAGTATCGCTTTTACATTTCTCTATTTTTTTTAGTCAGCCCCTGTCTTGTCTATTACCACTACGCCTACTGTTACGTGCTACAATGGGCTTATCTGCGGGGATATAGGGAGCTTCAGCCCAAGTGCTGATTATTATATCGGGTACAAGCTACCTTTACTGGACCGGTATTTTATTTTTCTAAGTTCTATCTTATATATCCTTTTTCTATTACAATATTTAAAATAAGGAATCCTAAGGACTTATCATAAAAAAAAACCTTAAGGGGCTACTGCTATAACACTTTATGCCAACTGACCTTAAACCCTAACAGTCCTTTATGCTATTGACTTAGTATTATTTAAGAAGTTTATAGATAAGGGGAAACAAGGGGTCAGCCCATTAATATATATTCCCTTATAGCAGAATATGTTTCTGAAGTGAAATGAAAATGATAAGCTTGCAGTTTGGTATAGCCTCTTAAATTAGAATTCTATTGTTTTACACTATAGTAGACCTGAAAACAGCTGCAGTATCACGCACTGTGCGAACTCAAAAAGACTTACTATTCTATAATTCCTTACTTATTCTGTCTCAGCGTCTCTAAAAATAAAATCCACAGGCAAAAGCAATCTGCAAGCTGAATGCCATAAACCCGCATATCCAAATAGGTGCATATCTAAAAATGGAAAGCAGCGCAGACTAGAAGGATAAATTTGTTAATTATTCTTATTTCGCCTTCATTATCTGTATACACCACGTTAGCTGGTATAATAAGGGTCATTAACCAGTCTTGTGGCCTGTGGTACTGTGAGGCGATTCAGGTCTGATTAGGGTAAAGGCTTCTTTTACTAGACTATATAACTTGCCAAGTAGCCTAACACTTTTAATTCAATCATGCCCTTAGCTCCCGCAATTCTAATGAAGTCAATTTACTTTATAAACTACCTTTTACTTCCTATTGCACTGGCTAGGGCAGGCATGCACCGGAAACCCCGTGATAA
Source organism: Fusarium ramigenum (assembly GCA_013186855.1). Classification (NCBI taxonomy): domain Eukaryota; kingdom Fungi; phylum Ascomycota; class Sordariomycetes; order Hypocreales; family Nectriaceae; genus Fusarium; species Fusarium ramigenum. The sequence continues at coordinate 33,444 of JAAOAT010000299.1, forward strand.
TGCTCATATACCTAATGGGATGGCAGTTTATGAGTGCAGTATCGACAGGTATAGGGTACTAGAGCGAGATTTTTATAATCTTTCAGATCGCTTTTGCCACTGGATGGTAACCAATGACCCTAAGCCAGCGAAATTACTTGAGAGGGACTTTATTAGCTATAAAGAGATGCATAGCTTCTCAGTACTATTTAATAAGTGCTATAAAATGGCTGACGATCTGGGTCAAGACCAGGAGTCATGTAAGCAATACTTAAGTAATATGTTATCTTCTTGTATGTATTGCCTTCTTTGCCTATTACTAAAGTTAATTACCATTAGGTCGTGGGTATAGTGTTAACTATACTGAACCGTGCGTAAGGTATACATATAAGATTAGCTACATTTAATACAAGACCCTGATCCTGACAGCCTGCTATCATCCTAGGCGAGACAAATGCCTCTGCCTAGCTTGATCTCCCGGTCTTCTTGCCGTGCCTCTTACTTGGTCTTCTTTTTGAAGCTATCTTTAGTACCAAAAGAGGGAATTTCATAATAACTACCCTCTGGGAGGCCTGCAGCCGGCTCTTGCCTTCGGCGACCCTTTGGGGATCCTGGCGGGGGCCTCGCTGAGGCTCGGTACTTTTACCTCTGTGTCTTGCCCTGATTTTGCGAATAGCTTCACTTTTGGGAAAGACCCCGTGATCAGTGACGGGCCAATGGCTGGTCTGATCGACTAAATCAGACCATTGGCTGAAGAGCAGAATCGTTGGCGAACCTTAAAGAGGCAAAGCCGGAAGATCCCCTTCTCACTACGTTTAAAGGTCACTCTTCAGTTCGGCTTTGCTTAATAATTAGAAATAGAGTCTATCAACTCTAATTTCATTAGGATATCGGCTTTCAGAAACTCAAAGCTTATATCTATTTAGGCTAAGTTATTTTAGTAGTATAATACAGAAAGATACTCTGTCGCTAAGTTAATTGTCAGGAGGGACTTATGCTATAGGACTCCATTCTGGCAGCTTATGGCAGCTTAATGCCTAATCATCTGTATAAGATTCCTTTTCTCTTTATGTTTATACTTTTCTCTGTCTTTAACTCTCTACTTACTATATAAACTACCTATCAATCTCACAGTACTATTTAGGTCAATAAACTCTATAAAACCTTAGATTAAATTGATCTTTTCTTTCCCATTCTCAGTCCTATATCATCTACAGCCCTTGACGTTACCAGGCTTTGATTATATATATACAAAGTGAGCGGTGACGCGTCAGCACTACCTATGTGAAAATAGGGTCTCTCTATATCTGATAGTTGTGAGCGATTGAATCTTGATCGCTAGTTTGTGAGATATCAAATAGTGGATCGGAAGAGCATAATGCAGCGGTGTTCTGTGAAACATATTAGAACCTCGAAGCCCGGGCAAACACTTAAGATGCTTGTATGGTCTAACGGGTATATCTTACATAATAACCGAGATTTTCATATAAGGTAATAGAATTTAATTCCACAGGAGTCATGTTACCGTAGGCCATATAAGGGTTGTGTCTATCGACGCCACCATACTCCCATAAATCAACAGTATCTTCAATATGCATCCCAGGAGAGTGCGTCGTTGTCGTTGTATAGGCATAGTCTTCCGTACCTTCAACGGCGGAGCATGGCTGAGCGGGTTCACAGAAAGGAAGTATAATCTCAACAGGAGCGGACTGGTCAACGCAACTGCGGTGGGGAAAGTTGCTGGGTAGGGCCTCCTCGTCGCAGGTGTCGGAGACTAATGGCTCGCCAGTACGTTGCGCAGGAGAGGTGAGTAGACTTTGAGAAGCAATAGGCGCTCCGACAACTGTAGATCGCGATTTCCTCTTCTGGGATGCAAAGGGATATTGTTTCCATTTCATGGTCTTTTGGGGCGGCTTGTCAGCCACTACATCCTCAAAGGAACCAGTAAGGCGCTCGAGGTCGTCAAGTCGGCGTTTGACCTTTTTTCCTATAGCCAGCGATTAGCTCTACTCACGACGACTGGGTACTCTTCTCTATAGATGGCCTTGTGAGGATGAGGGTCCAGTGGGGACTAAATTCAACCTACGATAGTTACGCTGAGCAAGGCGGTTCTGTATCCTCCGACGTTTGGCAAGGTCGGATATTTTGGTCCAATCTTCACCAGGGCCAAGAGAAGCGCTTAAAGAGGCCGGAAAAGCATAGTTAGGCTGTGCCAGAGACATTCTGAGAGCTCTATAGAGATGATATTGTGTCGAGAGTGGTACTGGTCCAGTCGGTGAATAGCGAAGCTGTAGCTATTTATAGTCCGAATCCCTACTGTGAGGAGTATTGTATCCCTTGATTTATTCCTCGTGGCTGCTGTGTCTTTTATACTGTGCTTTCTGTTGTACTTGTATATGCAAAGACTTGATTGCGAAGGCGAGGATATAGCTTCCTTAAGCAGATACTGGTAGCAATCTTAAATGGTAAATGATAAAAGGCAGTTTGAAGTTGTTTGAAGGTAAGTATCAGGTAATGGACTCGAACAATATGGGCGAAGATAGAGACTGCAGGTGAATGAGAGGAGGATTTAAGTTAAATACTCTTGTCGCTATCAGGCCTCTATAAGGTTTTGCAGCATCGAGAACGCACTAGCTCTGAGGGGCAATACTAGCTAACGTAGGTGAATATCAGTTTCGGAATAGTAGCCCCACGGTCCCTATCTTATTGATGAAACTTCTGCCGGGTAATGAGGATACTTCTGTCAGTTCGCCGTGGTAATAAACCCTCATTGTTGCAGTTAAGATACCGGAGGGCTGTGCACATTTCGAACAAGAGGGATATAGATGGTTTAGGCAAGGGACGTTAAACTCATTTCGTAGTCACTAAATAATCCATAACAGTATGTCGGCTAACCGGGGATGTGCAGACGTGAAACGTCGGGATTTCCAGCACAATTGCTATGTTGAATCCCCCCCTCCCCTCCTCCTCCTCACCTAGTCATTTACTTGGCTCCCCCGCAGGCAGGGCCTGTTCGAGATGGCTCCTTGGCAAAATTCCGTATAACCCAAACAAATGCTTTTATCTACTAAGCACATAGACAAGATGAAATAAACGACTGGTTTCCGGAAGCAGCACTGTGATTGTTTACTTCTAGCGCAGATGGCTGACTGAACAGGCACTATTTCCCGCGTTTGTAAGGGAGGTTTGAAGCTTCTGGTGGCGGGGACAGTGGATCTTATGGGTGGGTTTGTGAAATGATCAAAGGGGCCAGTACCTCCACACCCCCGAACTGATACCTACCCTTACGTCTCAAGCACCCTGCAATACGCTTACCATCAGCTGATATCCCGTCTGTGTAAGACCAGTCCGCTTATCCCCTATTCGCACCAATTTAATTTTTCGTCCTCAGTTGCCGCAGCTGATACACGGGCTAGATCTACATGGCTATGCCCAGCAGCCACCATGGTCGAATTATATAGGTGCATGGGTCCTGTAGATGTAATATCATCTGACGCGAAATACAGCACAAGGCCTAAGCCCGAAACGACGAGGCGCCATACTGTGTACCCCGGAACGTCTGTCGGCTAAATCGAATACGGAGGTGGTAGTGGATGGTCATGGTGCTCATGGCGCACGATGGATTCCAATGCATAGACAGGACAGGTCCTGATAATCACTTGTCTCGTTTCTCGTCATCACGAAGCTTGTCCTAAGTGTTTCGATAGGTTGACCTTGTGAACAGAATATTTTGGCCTTACCCCTCCTACCTGTTTCTTCAGGCTCAAAGCACTGATGCAATCAGCAGCGAATCTTCGTGTACTGCGGTAAAGTTCGGGTTTCAAAAGAGGCTTCAGCCCCCAGGCCACAAAGGTAAAGGACACCAATAAACACATACAGGCAACATACTCGTCACCTACACAATCGCGACACTTCCAACAATATCCGAGATCCCAACATGCCCGATGCAAATATTACATAGTACCTGAATCATACACCCATTCTCATGAACTGAAGAGCTGCGCAAGCTTTGACTTGCCCTCCTTGGCCTCCAACTTTCTAATCTCCTGCTTCATCGCATCAATGCGGTAGTTCCTCCACGCCTTTTCTATTCGCTCCTTTGTCTCAGGGTTCTTAGTGATAGTGCGTGACGCCGATGCGGTGCCGGTCAAAAGACCTGCTTCACCGCCGATGAATAAACCTCCCAGGGAGAAGAAGAAGTACGTGGCTGCGTCACCCCACTTGGATGGTGTAAGGTGAGCAGTGATATCCGGGATAGGTTCTGTGGAGGAAGTCAGTATTGGATATAATGCTCGTGAGAAGGCATGACGTACCGGTACGGCCATCTGCAAACCTAACCTCTACAGGCTTCTCCATGGCTCTGAAGGCATTGAAGTACGTCAATCGCATCTTTCGCAGTCGAAAAGCGGCATAGAGGCCCAGACCAATGCCGACCAGCGATCCGATTTTGGTATGGGTTGATACTTTGCTTCCAGCACGTCTTAAGATTTCGCGATCTTCTTCATTCAAACTTCTCATGATCAGTATCGATTCGAACTCCTAGCAAGGCGACTTACTCATGCTGAAAGTGCTGCTCCGCTAGGTCCCGGAGCTCGTCACTCCTCCCAGATCGAAAAGCGGCAATGCCGGACATGTTGTGTTTAATATAGAGTTAACTCGATTACAGAGGGAAGAATGAAGGGTTTGAAGAGCTAAAAAAGAGCAGCGAGTGAAGAGTAAATAAATAAATACCTACGTAGAGACATTTGGAAGACGTTGGATATGAGCGGGTAAGGCTGACGTCACCACCATTTGCAGTGCCCGAATCTGTTTTAGCGGGAGAAACACGAGGAACTGATTCAGTAAAACGTCATTATGGTATCGAGAGCGTGTCTTGGATGATTCTGACTTTGGACCATGACATCAATTTATGCTTCTTGGCTGCTATCATTTATGCTGGCTCTGGATCAAAGCCTCCCACTCCGTCAAAAGCCCCATGATCTCAACGCTCTGATCAACATTCGGCGAGGGCCGTTCAGCTGTTTTAACACCGCGGGATAAATAATCTTCCACTTTCTTCACTTGATATTCAAACGCGTCCATGTCTGCAGGTACGATGATTTGTTCTGTTGAACCGCTGTAGGTTTTGAGCTCGATGATGTTTTCGCCTGCAATTGGCAACCATGGATTCGTGATGAACCTGATCCTGCCTTTGTCTCCGAGAATCGCGAAGGATGAGTCGTTGCCGTAGCTGTCTGTTGATTGCAGGCTTGCAAGAACGCCGTTGTCGAAGCGGACTGTCAGTGATGCGTCGCGGACGTGAACACTGCCTTCTGTTGAGATGTTGCCGAAGCCGTGCAATTGACGCTTTGCAAAGGCATCGCTGCCAAACGCTGTCTCAATGACAAAGTGCAGAAGTGACACTGGATAGCAGCCCAGGTTGTAGATAGTTCCCATGCTCAGAGGATTCGCCTTCTTCCAGATATTCGCAGAGTAATACCCCGATACACCCCTCACCGTCCCAATCTTCCCCTCAAGAAGCAATTCCTGCGTCTTCTTCATCAACGGATGATTAAGATACATCAACCCCTCCAAGAAGAACACCCCCGCATCTTTCACAGCTTTCTCAATAGCCTTGGAATCCTCCATCGTCGTCGCAAGCGACTTCTCAGACAGAATCGCCTTGCCTCGCTTAGCAGCTGCCAGCACTGCGGGGGTGTGCATATGATTCGGCAGACCGACGTACACCACGTCTATCTCAGCCTTGTCGAGCAGTTCATCGATGGAATTGTATCGCTCTGTAATGCCATGTTTGTCGGCGAATGCTTTCAGGCGGTCTTCGTTGCGCCCGAAGACTGCGGTGATGGTGGAGTTTTGGCTGGCGAGAATGGAGCGGGCGACAACGTCGGAGATGAAGCTCGTTCCGAGCATTCCCCATCGCAACACGGCCATACTGAACAATTCACGAAGCAGAATGGATGAATTGAAAGGTAAAGAAAAGGTGGAAATGACTTCAATGGCGTCTTTTTATAGCTTAGACGGTATCGTCAGCATTTGGGGTTTGTTGTTGTGAAGCCGCTAACGTGAATTCGCTTATCGTGCTTATCTAAATCCGTCCATCTCCGAATATTACCGCTTACAAGCTGTCATTTCCGCGGTACCCTAAAGCTATTCAGTTAAGAATTACAAACCAGTAATGAGATATAATTTTTATATCTAGGGCTACATGGATAAAATTCACGGCCTCCTTTTTTTATCCTCAGCGATACTCATTCTTTGCATCAGTAAATGTCTTGCCCTGAGCGATATCCCGCGCCATGTTGTCATCAGCCTCAACCTGTGTTGGTAGAATCTCAACGATCTTGGGAAGAACTTCCTTGGGCACGCAAACGACGCCGTTTAGATCTCCAAATATGATATCACCGGGATTAATCGTGACATCGAGGGCAGGATCCTGCAGCTTCACAGGCACATTAATCTATAATATTTTAGTCATGAGCGTCCTATATTTGGTGAGTCTCCCCTACCTCACTGGGGCGAGCAACCTCATAGAAGCTCGGCGTACCGACATTGCGAGCATAGACCTTGAGAATGTTAGTCAGAATCATAACCACCTTATGGACGGCCCACTGGGTAGTCTAATTTGCGATGATCCTGCAAATCCCGGAATGTACCATCAACAACTGTGCCAACAGCTCCAGAGTACTTGGCACGGGTGCTCATCAGACCGCCATACACAGCGTTGAAGATACCATGGGGCGCTGAAAGAAAGACAACGTGATCTTTTGGGATAGTGTCGATCTATAAAAGCTGTTAGTCATGGTAGATATCAAGACAGTCATGTGTTCCTACATAATGCTCCTTGAGCTTTGGCGCATTGGTCTGAGTGTTGCGAACAAACTTGACAGTGTACGCAGGTCCGATGAGCTTTTTATCGCCTTCTTGTCGTAGAGGCGACCACATGCTTAAGTTGGGAAGAAAGCCGCCATGAGGAACGCCTACTTTGAGTAATGCGTCTGACACGTCGCAGCTGCACCAGAACTCATATCAGTATGAGTTATCGCCGTGAAGTTCTTTCTTAGATACTAACGTGGAGTATGCGCGAAGCTTCTCAGCGAGCGAAAGGTCTGGAGATGCCATGGCGGTTGTGGAGAAGTAATGTTGGAATGATGCTCGATTGGCGACGAGGACCTTGTAAAATGACCTTGAAACGCTCATTAATGTTGAATTATAGTATTTGTATGTAGATTTTCATAAGAACGAACTTTCATATGGGCTTTGGCGGGTTGATATGGGCGCACTTGGCCCTCGGCATGTTTCCGGGAGATTGTCCGGGACAAAATCCGGGAAAGTATCCCGGAAGATATTTACATGGGGAACACGGCAAAAGGTTCAATTGATATCAGTATAAGTCGAATAAGAATGCCAGGTAGTCGAGGTACTTTAATCTCCACGTCAAGTACTTTCTGGCCTTTCGCTCGTCATCATGGCTGACTCCAAGCCAACGGTCTACGTTTTGGACCCCTACCATCCAGACGCCATCGAGGCGCTGCAGCAATCATCCGACATCAATGTCGTCCTCCCGACAGACCCAAACAAGAGCCAATATACGGAGAACGCCGATGAAATTATGCTCCGTAGTGAGACTCGCCTTGGCGTAGATGAACTATCCAAATGCAAGAAGCTGAAATACATCGTCAAGCAAGGCGTTGGCGTCGACAATATCGACCTCAAAGCAGCAGCTGCAGCGGGAATCAAAGTCTACAACACTCCTGGCTTGAACGGAGAAGCAGTTGCTGAGCTTACACTGGCTTTGGCACTGACTATTTCTCGGCGTGTTGCTGAGATTGACCGTCGAACAAGAAACGGGGAGGTTATCGTGAGAAGTCAGACACTAGGAAAGAGCTTGTTCAAGAAAACCTTGGGAGTTATCGGAATGGGGAACATTGGGCTCGCTGTTGCTAAGAAGTGGATTGGAGCTATGGACGGCAATATAGTCGCTTATGATCCATTCTCAGATGGGAAACAGTGGCTCAGCACGTTCGGGGAGAGCAGGTTTCGCCAGGTATCAAAGCTACATGATCTTTTGAGCGCATCAGATGTCGTAACTCTTCATCTACCTCTTACCAAAGACACCGAGAACATCATCTCGAGCGCAGAGTTCAACGCTATGAAAGACGGTGCAATTCTGCTCAATTGCGCACGTGGAGGCATCGTTGACGAGGATGCATTGTTGAATTCACTGAAAAGCGGAAAGCTATTTGGCGCTGGCCTTGATGCGATGGTGGCTGAGCCTCCGACTGTCGAGGCATACCCAGAGTTGCTGGCGATGCCGAATGTTATCTTGACGCCGCATGTTGGAGCTTCGACGGTTGAGAATCAGAGTCAGAGTGGAATGGCGGTTGCGGACATTACGATGGCGCTGTTGAGGGGGGAGGAGAAGGGGAATAGAGTAGCTTAGATTCATTATATAACAGATCCTCCTCTATATCACATAGCATAGAGCAGCATCAGGATGCTCTTCACATTGATGTTCATTCCCTGTAGGAGACATCCTCCAATAAGATGACGAGCATCTTAGGATGATGCGGTAGAGTGGAGAGCGCTAACCCGAAGTAGACTCGAGCTTTTCCGGGATCGGTCACTTCAATGCTCACTTCATCTCGACTTGTCATCAACCTCACTTCAACAGTCAGGCCACGATGAGCCTATTCCGTCCAAAACACATCAAAAGCAAGAAAATTATACGCTATGACATACTGGACTTACATGCTGTCCAGTACACACCATAATGCCTAAGACAAGGCGCGAGCGCAGAGAATCTCCGCCCCGCCCAAAGAAAACTGCCCGATTGACATGCAACAACTGTCGTGCCCGCAAAGTCCGCTGCGACGGAGGTCAGCCCATCTGCGGTATTTGCATAGCATACAATGAGACCTGCCAGTATGACCGACCACCGCCTATGACGCAGATTCGCGCTATGGCGGATAAGATCGCTCAGCTTGAGCAGACGATAAAAGACCTTCAGAACAAGGATGAATCCAGCACTGCTCTTGTGCAAGCGAGTGCGGCAGAGAGCGCGATAGTGCCAACACTTGTAGAGCCCCTTCCGACCATTGAAGTTGCGGACGGTAACATAGATCCCACTCGGTCTTTCTACGACACTACATCCGCGGTTCATGATCCAGGAGATACGCCATCGCAAGCGACAACAGGTCAAATCACTGTCGCACACAGCCCTGAGACTCGTCAGCCTCTGCCCATGGAAACACCCGAGCTCAAGTTCTGGGAGGATCAAGCCGTCGAGAGCGCAGCAGTTTATCTCAGCATTCCTGAGGAAGTGATTCGATGTCTTTTCGCAACGCATTGGACGTGGGTTCACGCCAACTTTATGTTTGTCCCAAGAGCTTTATTCCTCCGTGATGCCGCAGTTGGCGGGAAATTCTTCTCTCCATTTTTGTTGAGCGTGTTATGTCTGCACTCGACGCGCTTCAGGGAACGGCATTTGACAGAGCAGCTGCTTGCCAGGGCAAAGTTGGAGTTCAGTCATGAGATACACAAAGAAGGATCCATACCATTAGTTCAAGCACTGCTCCAGTTTAGTGCTCGCGAAATCGGTAGAGGATCTGTGTCGCAAGCTTGGCTGTACGGCGGGATGGCATTTCGAGTTGCTATTGACATTGGTCTCTTCTCGCTGTCACCTGGGAAATCTGAGGAGGCCACATGGATGCAACTTGGTCGGCATCTTGCATGGTCTTGTTTTTTCTGGGATAAGACACTGAGCTTGTACCTTGGAAGAACACCGTCATTACCCGAGCCGCCTAAATGGGACCCTACTTTACCAGAGGAGCCAGAAACCGAATTATGGCCGCCTTATCCCATTCCAGATGATGAAGCACTCCAGAGTTATCAACCAAGACCATCACATTTATTGCTGTGTTTTGCATACACTTGCAAGATCAGCCTTATCATCAACGATATTCTCTTCAGTATTTATGGAAGTAAACGAACCAAAGATGTCTTGGACTTTGTGCAGACTACGAGGGAGAGGCTGCACGCCTGGCGTTCAAGTTTACCAATAGCTTTGCTTGAGGACTACCAAGCTCAGACATGCCCGCCTACACATTTCGTAGCCCAGCAGTAAGTGCGCAGTACCTTGACATCATCGCCAGTCTAACATATGTTTAGAATGCTGTATCACACCACCATAATCCTACTCCATCGGCCGTTTCTCAATAACCCAGCTTGCTGGAAGGCTTGTCAAGAGGCCTCCCAATGCGTAGAGCGACTTCTTCAGCTCCTTGACAACACCTTTGGTTTCCAGCGTTTCACATACATCATGGCCTACTGCACCTACACCGCGGCCACAGTCGTCGTGCAAGATATGAAAAGCGGCAGGCCTGATACTACTCAGCGATTCAAAATGTTTATGAGAGCTCTGAACGCCATCACGGTCAGCTGTCCTGGTATACAGCGCAGCATCGATATTCTGACAAGGGGACTTGGTACGGTGTCAGTTGAGCAAGAACCCCCGGCTTTTCCGGAGCAGTCCCCGCAGATACCGGCTTTTCCTTATACGGATTTTGGATACGATTTTGGTGAAGGGGTGGATGAGACGAGTCATGACACGACTGGGAGCTCGAATGCGTTCTTTGACCTTGATTCTTTTCCGCAGTTGTGGTTTAATGAGTTCTCGGATAACGTGTTTGATGACCTTAATGTTGACAATCCAATGTAGGTAAATCAGGCGCTTCTATATAATTGGCGCGTCATCGGGGGACTACACGATAAGTCAAGAGAGACATCAATCTAATCACGCTAAATGTGCAGCATTATAATATGAGGCCATATAACATGTATAAAACTAATAGGATTATACAGAAAACAGGTTGGCTGAGCCCTTCTCCGGTCTCCCATTCTCATCAAATATCTTCGCTTGGGATGTTCTATGATGAGAGACTCATTTGACATGATAATAGTGGGCTACCCGGAAGCTTTTACAAAAGCATGGAGAGAGTGGATAGACTCCACAGTTCGTATTAACTCTTGAGCTTCGACCATCTGTTCTGGATTTCTTTCCTCTCACTACTGGGTTTTGAAAATCACGGAAGATTCCGCGTTCGTGGAGCCTCTCGCATTCTGCCAGCTCGACCCGGAAATTGGCCCGTGCATACCCGCGATGTTCTCGTCTCTCAAGTCACAGGCAGGTCGTTAGCAGGCTGTGATCTCGAATGTGCCATGAACTGGCGTTCGACTTATCTTCATCTCAAAATGGATAGATGGGGTCTGTAGGGTATGCTGTTAAACCAGGCGGTGAGTACTAACGCAAAGATAGGAAATTTAAGCATAGGGATTGGGTTCACGAAAAGCTTAAACCCTAAAAAGGAAATCTCATCGTGACGGGTTTAATCTCAATGATACTTTATCAATCTATTCAAGATGAAAACTGGGGTATTTTAGGATGCCCTGAAAACTCTACGCCAGTCAATGCGACATAATAAACGATCATTTTATCTCCTATTCTTTCCGCCATTTTACATAAATATTAGCTACAGAGACGAGTCCAGACGGATCTTGACTAATGATCATTTTAGCCTTATTTTTGACGTACAATATTGACTCAGTAGCGCCGGCCCGCAGCGCTCGAGTCATACGTAGTGCGGGATGGTGTCGCTAATATCAATCACCGTCCAACTACGGAGGTACGTCTCAAAAGTCTTTGCTGAAGATGACTGTGGCTTTTGGACCCACTTTTAATAAGATACTAGAGATATATCAAGCAAAATAACAATCGCTGATCACAATAAAGTTATAGCAGCTATAGCCAGTAATTTATTAATAAGACTTCCCTAAATGCCCTATAACTACAGGGCCTTTATAGGGCAGCCCTTCTGTATCTCTCTTATCGCTTATATATGCATGTAACTAGCAGGAATTAGCAATTGTAGCGTAAGTCATCTTGGGCAAAGACTTTTAAGATATACCTCCGTACCCTATCAACCATGACTTCTTCAAGCCACTCGGCAGTTAGGATGACATGTGAGAATGTCTGTGGCGCCGGTGCTGTCTTCCAAAAATTGGCGAAGCTCCGATTTTGTGGCTTGCGTCTTTTCTTCTTTTCGCCTATCACAAGCGCAACGCCACGGGAGGGGGGAAACAAGGTTATCATCAGGCATTTTCCCTCGGGTCTGGAATTGATTCTACCCCAGAATGCAACGGTCTGCAACGGTTATGCTAGAAATGCAGCGACGGAGATGGTGTGATGAGGGAAGAGGTATTTAATGCAAAGGATCTTTTGAGTTGAGGGATGCTAAGGATGCTTTTATGTCTGAGACGTGCTGATGCATGAATAAGACGCCTTGTCCTTGAGCGGACGGCAACTCGGCTGTCGCACCCACATTCCGTGGGCACTGATCACATCGGGAGATGGATCACTCGGTTAGCTAGTCACCCTCAAATCATTCTAGATCTCTGCCTCTGGCGTCCTCTCTCCCTATCACCAGCCCTGCTCATCGAACACATGGCATGATGCAATCAGGCATTTTGTGCATTAGTCCAGCCCAAAAAGCAACACAACACAATATCCCCCGACCAAAAAGAATCATGAGGAGAGAAGAGGGGGGTCAACAGAGTTTGGTCCAGCTCATTCCAGAGAAACAGGGGTTCACAGCCTGATACGAATTACCGTAAAGGAGGGCTGAAAATAAATCCGCCCTAGCGATCTACCCCGGCTTCTCAACCTTACCCCTTACCGACAAGCAAAGCGAAAAATGATGTCCTAGACCAGATGCCGAAGTCAAAACTTTAAATAAATGGGTTTGCTCATCCCCCCTCATTTCTCCCCGCGCAGTTACCACGAGTCAAGACCTTACAGAACGGGGTTAGCTGGGCGCTCCTCGTTTGACCAAGCTCGTTAGTTCGAAACCGATGTACCCAACCGTTGACGCCTCCCCATGGGTTGGGCTGCGACTTGCGGAGAACCCGTCACTTCACTTGTCAGGATAGCCTGAGCACTGATGCCTTCTCGCAACCAACGAGCCAATCTCTTACCGCGGAGTGCACTGTATCCGACGCCATTGGAATCAAGGGTATCCCTCTCTAATTTACAATGGTCAAAAACTAATCGACCTCTTTCCTTTTACGAGGCGGGGGGGATTATCGGGAACTTTTATGATATGACAGCCAGTCCAGGTGAGATCCAACTAGCTGGAAAGGAGGGTGATCATCGAGGCCAAGATCTTCATTTAACGCCATCAGTGTCACATTGCTTTTTCCCTTCTCTTCTTTTCCTTCTTTTTTCTCCGACTTTTCCATTACTCGTTCTTTTGCTTACCATCCCATACCACCCTTCGACGTTACCTTGATCGACAATGGCGGATGCAGCGGTGCCGGTGTTTTTTGAGCTCAGTTGGTCTATTTTGATGACCATTTGTATGGGCAATGTCTTGCTGGGATGTCTCGTCTGCGGTATCACGAATTGGACGCTCCTCGCCGCTGTGCCGATGTTTTCGTCAGCGGCGGGCGCTATCGCTAATGGATTGTGTTACTACGTGTATTACCAGAAGCATCCTGCTATGATGCTTGCGATTGCCTCGGTGTTTGCTGACATTTTCTGGCTGGTATGATTGACACCTGATTCAATTGAAGGTGTTGAGCTGACCGTTACTAGCTCCAAGAAGCCGGTCTTCTTTTCTACAGTTACATCATCCTGAAACGAGTCCTGCGAGGTACACGATGGAGAGTCTTCATGTCAATTTTCTGGTCAGGCATCGCCGGTATCTGCGTCGTTCGCGTCGTCATTATCACCTTCCGAGTCAAGTCAATCCTCGCTGGCAACGAGGATCTCTTGACTACCATCAACCATATCCACATCGCCTACTTCGGTCTCATCGCGTCGCTCGAATGCCTCAGCGCATACTTCCTCATCGTCCTCTTTACATCGGCCAAGACTTCATCTGCCGAGATTGCGCGCAGTGGTGGTCTTTTCCAATACTTGGCCCGAAGCACGGAAATAAGAGTCGCTCTTCTGGCTCTGCAGGGTACGCTTCGCGCTGTGACGCATTCGTTCAAGACGGCTGGTCAGACGGCGGAGAACATTGCTACCCAGCTGGATCGATTCTTCTACGCTGTCTTCTGCCTGTACTCCATGGTGTTATAGTAAGTCTTTCTCTGTCCGCACGTACCTTTTTTCGGTGTTGATCTAACTTTTGTAGCATCGATCTTCTCTCTTCCAAACTTAAGTTCAACGGTACCCAGGACTACCCCTCCTCTCGTGATCGCTATGTCCATCAAAGCAGCCAACCTGGTCGCTTCACCTCAACACAAAAGGATGACTTTGCCCAGAATAGAACAGAGCATGTCGTCGGTGTTGACGGCGGTACACGCACTCACAAGACACGGAATGATTCTACAGATCATATCATTGAGGGCGGTTCCTCACAAGGCGACGGGTCAATTAACCTGGAGGACATGGACCTCAAGGGCAATGTGATTAAGAAGACGGTTGAGTTCAGAGTCGTGTAGATTAGCCATTTCTCATTCTCGTTCGGCGTGTTGAAGAGACCAGATGTAATGTTTAGTCTCGTTCATTTCCAATCACACTTTGTAGTAGTTAGATAGCGTATCTCAAGAATAATGATTGTTGATGACAGCAAGGATTTACCCCGCCAAGTGATTGGCTCGGTTCATGAGATCGGTCGATATCTTCCGAACCGAATGATAACTGACATGACAGTTCAGAGTCAGAAACGCGATGATCCGGCAGAATGGCGCAAGACCCCCTTTTTCGTATCCACTGATCAGCACGCCCATCTCCTTAAAGCCAAGCCATTTCCCCATCCGGGTGTCGGCCGAAGCTGAAACGCCGGAGAGTGTAGAGATCGTCAGCACTGCAGATCTTGAGAGTCTCGCCTGAACTGTGACATTGAACGGTAATGGGCCAGCTTAGAGTGTGCTGACAAAATAGATACGGAATTGATTCAAAAGCTGTGACTAGACCTGGTGCATTAGAAGACAGTAACGGTAGTAAATGTCTTCTCACTTATATAATCTGAGCTGGGCCATGGGTACTTAGCATATTTACATCAGGCCCTGAAATATTGCCATTATCTGAGGCCTTATATTAGACTTTGTAACTATACCTTTCTGGAACTCCTTTACAAAGGATCCCTCTATCTATCAAGGCATAGCCACTAGCTATGTATGCAACCACTACCGTGTCTTTGACAGCCTGACACGTATCATTCAATGCTCAATTCACTCCTCTCATTGTCGAAATACGCGCGTCTGAGCTTACGCGATATCACACTAGCTACTGGGGTGGCGTACAGTGGTCTAGTTATACCAGAAACCTTGACTTTCTGCGGTGTATCTATCTCCGAGTGTCAATAACAGGAAGTGTAATCCAGCTCGCCTCGCCCCCGACAGTGATACCGTTCTTTCCACCGAAGATCTTAGGGTCCCGATCATCCGGATGTTCATGAGAGAACTTTCCTACACCTTGAGTATCGTGACCAGCGATCTCCAGCACCAAAGTCTCTTCAGGCTCAAGCACCACGTTTGTAGGCCAGACCTCAACATCCACTTCATACTTCTGGTTCTCCTCAACTGGCTGCACGTCGGACGAGTAGTAATTGCGGTAAGGCAAATATTCCTTGTGTAATTTGTTGCTCTCATCCACTTTGCGCAGGGAGACTCGCTGCCAACCCTTTACGATGGGGACGGGGTCACCCATGGTGCCGGTGTAGAAGACTTCTTCGCCTTTGGCGTTGATTTTGCGAAGAGTGATAAACAGATCGATATCCGATGGGGGAGCAACGTCAGCGGACTGTCGGGCTGCAGCTACAGTCAAATGCGCAACGATATGACCAGTGATCTCCAAAGTAGAAGAGGTCTTGTATGCAAATTGGATGGGCTCCCTGTGGATGTATTAGCGTCCTTGGCTTCTTGATGTGCTCAGATAATACCACTTACCCATTCAGAGCATCGTACTCAATCGTGCTGGTTGACGTAGACGACTTCGTGCTCAATGCGTTGTCAGAAGTCAGGTAGAACCTTGTGTAGTTGGTCCCAGGTAATGGCCAATCTGCCTCGTCTCTACTGGGGAACCCTCGCTCGCGCTCGGGGTCATCAACTCCAGCCTCACCCTTCCGCAACGTAAGGCGAACCCGAGGTTGCTTTCCAGATTTCCAGCCGTCCTTATCGTCATCTTTCAGGAACGAGTTGAAGAAGGATAGTTGTAGTTCAGCCGACTCGGGGTAATAAAATGGCAAGTCGTGTCGTCCAACAATGAAGTGGAGAAACTTGTACTTGGAGCTGGTGCGGATCCAACCGAAGACGTTTCCTCGGAGATGAAGCAGGATGCCGCCCTTCATGCCATGTCAGAATTGTGTTCCGGGTTATGCAAAACTGTCTTACTTACCAAATTGGCGACACTGAGAAGGGGAACCTCGATGGCTTCGACATCAAAGTCTCGAGTACGATAATAATCCTCGTCACGGAACTTGTGCACAGCAGTGTCCACTGTCTGATCTCGACGGTTCTTGAGTAGGGTCTCTTCGTCAAGGTCACCTTCAAGAGTATCCTCGCCCCAGTTCCGGGCGCTGCGGCCGGGCTTGCCGTACTGGCATGGACTAACTCCATTGTTCCACCAGAAATCTAGAATGAACCCTTATCAGTAATCTTGAAGAGCTGAACTTCCATTTGTAGCTTACCAATGAACCTGTCCGAGAGAATGCCTCCATGCCTTACCCTGTCCCGGTAGTAGTCACTCATACCCTCCCAAGGGATAATAGCAGCAAGTCCTTTCGGGTTCCTCGCAGCAACTCTCCATTGAGTACCGGCATAGTAGCTGATTCCAAGAAGGCCGACCTTACCTGAAGACCACTCTTGCTCGGCAGCCCACTCAATGACGTCGAAGAAAGCTTCACTTGTACCTCGAGACATAGTATCAAGGAGACCGGGGCTTTGACCAGCTCCTCTCTCGTCAACTCTCAAAACAATGTAACCCTTGCTTGTCCAATATGCAGGATCAGGTGTCTCCCAAGCTCCATGGGTGGACTTCATCTCAGGGTTTAGCTGTTCCCAGCTTTTCTTGTAGAAGACCTCATAGCGAACGTCTTTTCCGTCTACAATATCGCGTTAATAATTGTGCAAGGCGCGAGAGATGGATCCAACATACATGGGCCATACGTAGCGATAACAGGGTATGTCTTGTCCCCAAAGGGAGCCGCATCTTTGGGCAGAAAGACATTTGCTCGAAGAAGGCCCTTCTCATACGTCTTGAGAGGGATGTCAATATTCTTGATAAAGATATAAGGGAAACTTTCGTTGTCGATTGTGAGGTACTTGTTCTTAGCCATGGTAACTGATCTTCAGATGATACGATGCTAATGACTGCTCATGTGACCAGTCTCATTCAAACGCAAACTCTGTTCGCATTTATTTATTACCAAAGCTTTTAATGCAACTGATTTCTTGACTAGCTTCTTTGGTTCACAATGGGTACTCACTTGCGTGATGCCGGAGATTTCTCCGTAATTACTAGGGTTTGAATTCTATCATGGGAGATGTGGTCCCGAGCCGATGAGTCCCCTGAACTATTCCCAATGCCAGCGTGCAGTCTAACACTTACGATTGCAAAAATACCACCGTGTCGGAATTCTCATCCCGGGACTCCGGGAAAGGATTAACTCCATTGACGGTGATGATTTAGTTTGCTCGCCAACGCGCTTTTCATCAGAAAATTGTCAACATCAGTACTGTCCGCAGCCAGCACCACCAGCATGTCCACTACCCAAACCTCCACAACCAGTACTGGCAACACCAATTTGAGGCTTCGACCAGATTCCTCTGTCGAAGATGCGTTGCAAGACTACAAGATCCATCACTCATCTCATCAATCTTCTTCAACAGTTGACCAGCAGAGCAACGATCGCAATATCGTGATTGTCGCGAGTATCCCACGAGAAGCTCAACCAAGTGAATTTGACTCCTCTTTAGCGCCTCATCCCACTGTACCATACCCAGTATCGAACCCAAGGTGGTGGACCGTCACCTTTCGACGTGTTCCTGATTATCGACCCATCAATCAACATCTTGATCTCAATGAGAGAAGGCAGATGCTCTTGTTTACGATTGTTGGCGGCATTATGGTCAGAGGATGCTGGCTTTTGTCGGTAAGTGGTAGATGCGCATACATGTGCCTTTTGACGGAGATACTAATTCTACTTTTTAGGTCTGGGCCCAAGTGTGGAGGAACACTGCTGGAAGGGTAACGGATATTGGTCTCTCAAAGGTCGGAGGAGAGTGGTAGACGACTCAGAACCACGACCGACACTGAGGACCTTGGAATTACGACTGTGTATCTATACGTTAGGTACTTTCTCAAACAATGCTTCACAGCCTATCAGGAAGGGTTACAGGCTCTCACACTCTGCGCCATCGTGAAAGATTCTGGGTAAAAGCCTATAGTGGGCAAAAGAATACCGTGTCTCCATCATCACCTTGTTACAACCTGTAGGGGGCAGTCAACAACGTAGCTCACACTCTGTACACAAACGCAATAGCTGTCTTGAACCAAGTCTACGCGTATGCACTCAGTTGGATTCGACTTCGTAGTTTGTGTAGGCAATTATGATCTCATTGTTACTCTATCTGCAGCACCATCCCTCTACGTAGACTCGTCCCAGTCACCAAGCTGATACTGAGAATTACACATATTCACAAGCTCCCAACACTCTCCCAGAAACTTATTTGGCCCTTGATCCTCATGGTGACCAGCCGCCCCAGCAGCAAACAAAGTAGCCATGTAATGATCATCCGTCCCATGGGCCTCCTTATATCTCGGATGTTTCATCAACCTAGTAACAGCTCTTCGTAAATCAGGCCCCGTGTTCTGTGTAACAGCATCTTCCAACGCCTGCCTGAACTCAAGAGCAAAATCTCCAGGTGGAACAGGCTGCGCAAAGTTGTCTCGATACGTAAGCATCTGATACCAATGGTTTCGATACAGATTGTGCACTGATCCACCGCTGCCTATTATAAGTGTATCGTCGTAACGCAGCGGTCGCAAAGCAGCTCCGATCTTGGTGTGTAGGTGAGGGTCGTATCGTGCGTTCATTGAGACGATTGTTGTAGGGAGTGGGATGCAATGAGGAAACATGCGAATGATGATCAGGAAGGTATCGTGGACCCATTCAAACTTGGGGTCAGCTTGGGCATTGACGCCAGCTGCTCGTAGCATGTCGATTACGCGTTGTCCTCCTTCAAGGTCTGCTACCATTTTGTATGGCATGTATCGAGCTTCTGTGACGCTGCCCACGGGATCTTTCTTCGCGTCGGGGTTCATGCTTACTCTGACTGTGTCGTACGGAGAGTCCCAGTGCGCCCCCTGGCAGTTATTAGCTTTCCCATCGAGTCGCCATGTTAGTTATACACACCATCATGACAATTCGCTTGACTCCACGGCGCAGACATTCGTTGCCAATATTCTCCCAAATTCTAGCTGGCTCTGACTCTTCTCCAAGCATCATTGTAGAGCCATGAGCAAATAGAAAGACCGGAGTCGGCTCTTGCGCGTGCCGTTAGCTCCATGGCGCTTCTCTCGGTCTTAGAAATTGACTTACTCTTTTTCTGTGCTGGTATGCTGCCCATATTGACTGTGATGATGATTGTTGTGTGGCTTCAGCTGCCGATTGCAAACCAATATGTCGTGGGAGTTATCTGATGGAATCAAAATTTATTTCTTCATATCCGAATCCCCGAAACTCTCGTACCTTTGTCATCACATGAAAGGTCTGTAGAGAAAAGGTTTGGATTATGTGACGCTGCGTATTGCGACACGACTCTATTGTTCGCTCCCGTGTGGAGCCGAGCCGAAGCCCCTGCAACTGGGGGCGGAAGTGTCGGTCATGATTCTACCGAAACGGAACACGTCGACGTCGCGTAGATCAAATGTGTTTATTTCTGTGGTACAATAAACTTGAGTAGTTGCCAATTGAGTCGTTCTACCGGCAAAACCCGAACAAGCGCTGTCACGATGGCTTTAGCATTGGATCAATACCGCACTGTCAGTGCAGCCTGGGCGGAGGGTCGACTTGAGAATGTACTACAGCGACAGAAAGAGCTTGCTTCGCTCCATTCCAACATCAAAAGCTCCTCTGCGAATCTCATAAAGGCCATATGTGATGGTGAGCACAACTCCACATACTTTGCGGTCGGCATTGGTGGGCTAACGAATTTGCGACAGATCTTCAAACCTCAAAAGCAAGCGCAGCTGATGAAGTCCAATTGGCCCTCGATTCGATCAAACATCTCTACGACGACCTAGATTTTCCGAGTGCATTGGCCAAAGAAAAGCAGATCAAGAAAGGGGCCAGTTCATCCAGCAATCTGATACCTCTGGGTCCAGTTCTGATTGATCCCTCTCCCTACTCGCCCTTTCTTAGCGTCATTGCACCGCTCGCTGCTGTTGTCGCGGCTGGAAGCTCCGCCATTGTACTCGCACCATCAGCGTCCGACAATCTCAATACCGAGCTTCGCGCCCTGCTCAATAAGAGTCTGGACGTCGAAGCTTTTGCCGTGACGGAGACTGATTCAGCTGATATCCGTCGAGAGCTCGGTAAACAACAGTTTGGTGCTGCTGTCCTCCAGAACTTGTCCCTGCGCGACGAACTCTTTGCTTCTCTTTACAAAACAAACCCATTGATCAGAGTGCTTTCGCCGCCCTCAGGAATCGCTGCTGCGTTCATTGATCGCTCTGTCCAAGATCTCGAAGCTGTCGCAAGTCACCTTGTTTCCTCTGTTCTCGCAGCCCCTCGCTATAATCCTTTGCGAACGCCACGCCTCGTTTTCGTCGACGAGATACACATCGCGCACCTACAAAAGCTCATACGTACAGATTCTAGTGCGGATGCATCACTGTCCTTCAGGAACGGGGGAGATGAAGCTCAGGCTTTCAATAAGCTTCTGACATCAACGTTCTCAAACTCGAAACGTAACCTGCCTAAACACGTGTCCGGTCATCTACCTGCCGTCATCGCATTCGATAATTCCGAGTATGTTTTACGCTGGAACTTTACATCTCGTCTATGACTAATTCTTTGTCAGTCAAATTATAGCTGAACACGTCCAAAAGGCTGCCGAATTGCTTGCAGACAGTCATAACGGCCTTTTACTAGTTCCAACACGGAGTTTGGACCACGGCATTGATATTTCAGGCAAGATGTATGTCTTAGGAGTGTTCAGCTTGCCCAAGACAATGAGCTAACATGTCGGTATCAGTAACGCAAACAACCCTTCCCAGGCAACGTGCATTTTTGCATCCTCTGACGCAGCTTCTTACGTCGCCATGTTCACAAACACCCTTCACGTGTTCGTTAATACCATCCCGCAGTGGTCACTGGGTAAGATCCGAGATGAACCTGATATGCGGATGCCGCTAATTTTCGATTTATGCAGCCACTGTTGCTCCCTCGACACCATCCGTGGAGAGCCGTTTGCTGTACCGCAGAGAAGACTTTTCTGTTAATAAACCGATCTTGCAGGAGTCGCTCCATCACTTTGATTCTATCAGTTCAGAAAAAGAGTCGGCTTGGTCTCTGCTGTCGCATCGTTTGCAACTGGGTAAGGTCAAACAGCCAAAAGGCGGAAGACTGAGCTATTTCGAGCGAGGCTTGTTGGTCGGACTGGCTTTGTCATTAATTGCTGTTTCGGGTACGGGATTCGGTATTTATCGAGGTATCTTGCATTTTGCCAAGCGCTCTTGATGTAAGAAATGAGATTGATCCGTGAGTACCATGTTACGAGGTCGTGCTTATAGAACGCGAATCAGATTTCCATGCCTTGCAGATCTGGGACTGGTGAGTGACAGAGTCTTCACCGTGGAATAAAGATACAAACATCAAGTTAGAGATTTAGATTAGTAACTTGTGCGCTATATAATTGATATGTCCTTTGTTGCATTTAGGGTTTCGTAAGTGAGTGAAAACGAATGAACCAGGCTGCTCTAGGGTGACCTCTGGGAGCAAGAAAACACGAGACCTAAGTTTAGGGTGATAAAATAAACTCCATAAAAGGTATCCTAAACTCATCTTAAATTTATACTAAGTTACCTAAATCTTTTTATCAGTTAGGCTTTAGGTCCCGAGTTTTATTTCCTCCCCTAGGGTGAGCAACCTACTACCGTATCTACTCTTAATATTCATCACGGCTAGCTTAGTGGCTGAGTGTCATGGGTAAGGTAACCTAGCTGACTGAGCAAAGATAAAGCTAATGAACTGAGATGGATAAAAGATGCTCTGAAAAGCCTCCTTTTACCTCTATAAAGATTATAGCTCTATACAGTATCGTTCCACTATATATAGGCATGAGGCTTACAGCAGCTTGTTAAAAACCAAGCTAGCCGTGATGAATATTAAGAGTAGATACGGTACACAAAATCCCATGGCGAGATCAGCCAGCTCCAAAGATTTACCCTCTGAGCGGAAATCTTTCCGCCACGGAATGAACACAGCTCTTCTGGGCCCCACATAACAATACTGTATGGAAGCTGAAAGATTGGGTACAAAGACTACAGAGTAAATATGTTTATTTTCCCCTTTGGCATCCATTGCCGTGAGATCTCTAAGCTACCCTTGACATTAAATCTCATGAGCTTGCATTGTTGTGTCTGCATCATTGCTCAAAATTTTCCGGCATAATCTCAACAGCTCCACAAGGAGACGACACCGTATGCCGTGTCAATGAAGATGAGCTCGTGGGGCCGCGTGGGGGAGCCGGCGACCAGAGGTTGCTTGATGTTGCGACGTGTGTGGATCACAACGCTACGCCCTTGACCCGAGAACATTCGCGATTCGGCGTTCTATACTACTTATTTATCGATGCTCTTACAAGGGAGACTAATAAGCGCTATTCACAAAACCTCACTTCTAAACACAATGGGTCTTAACGCTGGTAGTTCCCTGAGAAGGGTCGTCACCCACCACAAAGGCCAGAACTCTGCAATCCTATCAGATGAAGAACTCAATCTCATCCCTGGTTTTGGAAGCAACGCGGTCACTATCTGGAGAAACGACAAGTACCCAGCCGAGCTCGCTGACAAAGATCCTGTCGGCACCGATCCAGTAATCTATACGCCCGGCTCACTTATTCGAGTCGTCGACTTTCCGCCCAATTCTTCTGGGCATAATCATAGAACCGCATCGCTTGATTATGGAATTGTGTTTGAGGGTGAGCTGGAGATGGTGTTGGCAGATGGTTCCAAGACCATTGTTCGTGCAGGCGATATTATCGTGCAACAGGCGGTAAGTGATGTACCGACGAGTTGATTTGAGAAGATGCTGACGTAGTAAATTTGACAGACATTACATCAGTGGAACAATTTGACGAATAAGCCAGCTCGTCTCGTTTTTGTGCTGTTGCCGTCAGAAAAGACTGTCAATGGTGTCAACGTGACAGAGACTGGCGTGCCTGAGAAATATCTCCCGAAGGGATCATGAGATACAGGGCATGTACTTAGCTGGCGAGAAACAAACATTGCAGTGGCTGCTGCGAGCCCTATACTCTGAGGATTCTCAAATACCCATAAAGCACTTGGTCATGTAGCTTAGTGTTTGCATGGGCAATTAGGGAGACCAGAAATCTGAACAACGAAGAGAGAATTGCTACAGTCTATCTCGCGATATCTTATTAACTGGATGCACCAAGATCGACTTCTTTGTTCACGTTATCGAACTGCTGCTTGTTCAGAGTGCCATCACACATTATTGGAGGAAGCTCAATTATGTAACACTTGTGGTTTTAGATCTCTTGTTTTCTATCTAGTAATGCATAACTATCTATGATCTACTGAGGATTCTTCTCAATGACGCGAGTAACAAGGTCGCTAGGAAATACCCAATTAGCATCTTTCTGGTTGTAGCTCAAGTTCAGTCTCAACTTACGTGTCCATATACGCCCTCACGGTTGCGATCTTGCCGTTATCATTAAATCCCAGCACCCAGGTATATTCGTTCGGGAAAGGGTCTCCGCTCTTAGTCTGGGTGTTAACGGCCTTGAGCTCCACGGCAGCTTGGTTGCCCTCGATGATAACGTTCTGAACGACAAGATGAAGGGGACCTGCCCAAGTTGACGACAAAGCTCTTGTCCCCTGTTGGAACTCCTCAATGGATTTGTAGCGGCCAGAGACCTTGCAGTGGGCGCCTGTAGTGTAGTGAGCTAGAGTGAACCAAAAGAAACCGTCGTTGGGAGGTGGACTGTACCCTTTACTGTCCAGTCGACGTTAGGCTCAACGTGGGGCCAGAAGCTGGCCATATCGCCTTTACTAGGGCCTGCGAAGATGTTTCGGACGTGCTCGTGGGTAACCATCTTGTGAGTCTTGGTAGCAATGAACTAAAGCTTTAGTGTAAAATAGGATGCGGTGAATTTGTTGCCAGACAGACAACCGTTTCTGCAGTATCCTGATTTTTAAACATGATCTCAATATGGGGTTCGCGACACTGCCCCAATGTTGCAATGGAGTTTCGTCCTTAACTCCGCCTTTACGGTCACGGAACTCGCCTTTCCGAGGTTCGACATGGCCGTGTGGAGAGGGCCCGAGAACAGGGTGAGTCCAGCTTCCCCGCGTTGTGGCGTCCAACGCGGGGAAGCTCCCATCCGTGGAGCCGAGATGGAGCAGTGAGATGTCTGCTGTATCAGAGGGTTTTGGGAGACTTGTTTCCGAATTTACGAGGAGAATCTAAGCGATTGGCGCAAATTGTAATGAATGATGGCTTGAAAATTGGTATCGACAACTGTGATGGGTATCTAGCGGAGGGAAAGGAGTCGGTTACGGTCTAAGCGTCAGTTGGTTTAGTCTCAGAACGATTCTCAGCTTATAACGATGGTATCCCAGTATCCCCCAAAGGGGAGCCGGTGCCCTGGTCTAATGGTCTTTAAACAAACCTGCTTTCTTTAACCAGTGTGAATATGCCTCTCAAAGTTATAATTGCTGGTGCAGGCTTGGGTGGCCTGGGTGCCGCTATCGCCATGGCCCGCGCTGGCCATAACGTAGAGGTGCGATTTTATAGCCTGCGCCGTCACGACCCATTGGAAGCTGACAGAAGTAGATTTTCGAACAATCAAGATTTCTTAAAGAGATTGGTGCCGCGATTCACATTGCCCCCAACGCAACCAGGGTACTCAAGTCCTGGGACATCGACTTTACCGAGCTACAAGCGGTCTTATGCAACGCCATCAAGATCTACGACCATACAGGGAAGCCTATACTAGTCACCGCGGTTAGTTGCTAGAAGAACTCTGTATAGCTATGTATACTAACGCTCCAACTATCATAAGAAACTCGAAGAACTTCAGAAGAGTACTGGCACCAAGGATGAATGGCTCTTGACTCACCGCGTCGACCTGCACAACACTCTTCGCAAGGCAGCCACAGAAAAGACATTCGAGGGGACGATAAAGATTCACACTGCAAGCAAGGTGGTTCACGCGGTATGCACATGCCTGATACTATCTCAGCTTAGTCCACTGACAATACGAAGGACGCAGAAAAGGGCGAAATTACTTTGGCGAGCGGAGTCAAACACAAAGGTGACTTACTAATTGGAGCAGATGGTGTCCATGTGCGTTGTGTCTTCGCCCTGGCTGTCAGGAACCTTACTAATGCCGTACAGTCCAAGGTTGTTTGCTCTGTTGCAGGAAGGCCTCCTGTCCGTGTGAGTACAAAACAAAACGTATTCCGATTCCTGGTACCGATCGACAAGCTCATGGCCAATCCCATCACTGGACCGTTTTTCGGGAAACTTGGCTTTGACTGCCAACACGTATTTACGACAAGGGATCGAAGGATGGTGGTCTATCCATGCCGGAATGCGAAGTTGCTCAACATCGTCGCTATGCACCCAGCTGAGGATGCTGGCCTTGACTCCGAGTCCTCGTGGTTGGCAGGCGGGAGGGTGGAGGACTTGCTCGAAGTCTACAAGGAGTTTGGACCGGAGCTTATCGAGATGTGCAGGATCGGTGAAGACTTGAAATTGTGGAGTTTGGCTACGAGAGATCCCCCGACCAAGTTCTACAAGGGCAGAACTGTGCTTCTCGGTGATGCAGCTCATCCGATGCTCCCACGTGAGTCACTGGACCTGTACTCCGATGAAATGAACCATCTAACAGTATCCTAGATCAAGGACAAGGCGGAGCGCAATCATTCGAAGATGCGGCAGCTCTCGGGGTATTGTTTCCCGCCGACACGTCGGTGGACGATGTGCCTCGGCGACTGGAACTTTACAACAAGCTCCGCTATCCACGATCTGTCACTGTGATGTTTATGTCCAAGATCAATGATGAGAGGCGAGGCGAGATGATGGAGGATCTTCGCAAATTTGTCCCTGATGCGGAACTGCCCCCCAACATCTTCCCATACCTGTGGAATAACTTTGTGCTTGACGATGCGCAAAAGGCTCTGGCAGCAGCAGCCTGATTGCTAAAGAATCTAGTTCAGTCGTCTGTAGTTATAAGGAAAAAATCCATCGTAAATTGTCCCAGTGCCTTCCTCGTCTTTCTACAGTTTCTTGTCCTGTGCATGTCATGATACACGATCTGGCCATACTCATGGGCGATCCAATCATTTGTCAGAGTTGATAGACGTCGCAGATGATGCTTACATCAGGTGCCTCACACCTTACTTGAACTCGCAAAATGAATACTCGAATGAGTGACAGTCACTCTTCTTTGTAGCTCGCATACTGAATATGTAATGGTGCGGATAATCTGATTATCGATACTGGTTCAGAATGCCATACTCTACCACGACACAGCATGAAAGGCTGTTCAATCCTCGGTGTTCATCAACTGAAAACTTAGAATTGAGATCAGCGCACCATCTTCGCTTCCAAGACATCAACTGTAGCCTTCTGATTACAAATGCCGAGTGGGCGCCGGGTCATCATCAGGGTCACTTCGGGCCCGACTCCACCGGATCACCATGTCATGCAGGTAAACTTCGGTGGAGCGAACTATGGATCTGCGACTACAAAGGGAGTCACTGACTTTGAGCTTGACAATTTATATTTACCACGTGCATTGATGGAATAAGTGCCATGATCCATCCCATCATAATCAACGCTACGCAGCATCATCTGACAACTTAACAAAACAGAACATCGATCACAATGACAGTCACTGCACAGCAACTTGATGAGACTTTGTCGTCGGCCAACTTAGCCAAGGACAAGTTCACACCATTTGACCATTCTAACATCCCATTCGAGGAGGAAGAATGGCCTGTTATAATAATTGGCTCAAGCATGGTTGGGAAGACTCTTGGTCTTCTTTTAGGTTATCACGGGTAAGCTCAAACATTTCACTACGCATAGGTAAGTAAGCTGACCTCGAATCTAGTATCAAATCGGTCTCCCTTGATCGTCACTCCAAAGCCGGGGCTCATCCCCGGGCAGCAGGTCTCAATTTCCGAACCAGCGAAATCCTCCGTCAATTGGGATTAGAAGAGTTTACTCTGGAGCAAAGTGGCAAAGAGTTTGATCTTAACGCCGGGATGCTTATCGCCGAGAAACTTGTGGGCGGTAAAGTTATAAAACACCTTCAAGGGCATGATCCTGAGCATGTGAAGAGCTTTACCCCTTCCAACTGGGTATGGATATCGCAACGAATGTTTGAACCCATTTTGGGCCAGAACGCCGACAAGTTCGAGAGTGAGCAGCGCCATGGTCACCAAGTCCTTCTCTACGAGGAACAGGAGGATCATGTTGTTGTTGTCGTCAAGGACTTGAACACCGGCAATATCAAGAAGTACAAAACGCCATATGTCGTTGCATGCGATGGCAACCGAAGCCCCACCCGCCAGAATGAGGATATTAGCTGGGATGGCCCAGGTATCCTTCGAAACAGTCTTGGAGTCAGCTTCAAGTCAGACTTGAGTCCTTTCATCGGCAAGAGAATGGTTCACGGAGTTGTTTACGTGGCAAACAAGGACATTGGAGGGGGTTTCCGACTTGAGAACGAGGGTAAGCAAGGCATCATCATGGTTAACAATGTCGGATCCAAGACCAGCTTCGAGCCCGGTACCGTCACAACGGATGATGCCAAACAG
Organism: Fusarium ramigenum; assembly: GCA_013186855.1. Classification (NCBI taxonomy): domain Eukaryota; kingdom Fungi; phylum Ascomycota; class Sordariomycetes; order Hypocreales; family Nectriaceae; genus Fusarium; species Fusarium ramigenum. The sequence goes on from JAAOAT010000299.1 coordinate 61,504, forward strand.
TATTTCTACCAATTGTCTGGCTTGACTCCTGACCAGGTGGATCCTCAAATCATCTCCATGAACTACTGGACTATGGCAGCATACACTGCTGGGCGCTTCGAGAGCAAGGGAAGTCGTGTTTTCCTTGCTGGAGACTCGGCCCATACTATGCCACCAACTGGCGGCTTGGGCGGAAACACTGGGATAGCTGTTCGTTGTGCCTCTCCTATTCCAGATGAAATGCTAACATATACCGCGATAGGACGCTCATAACCTCGCATGGAAGTTGGCATACGTCTTGTCTGGAAAGGCCTCGCATTCACTGCTTGCAACGTACAACATTGAGCGACAGCCGATTGATGAGTTCACCGTCACCCAGGCGTACAATCGGTTCCAGAACAGAATCGCCATGCAACAGCCCCCAGCTCCAGAAGCTCCAGATGAGTCTATAGAGCTGGGGTTCAGGTATCCTCGCGGAGGAGCGTTTGTCCCTGAGGAGAATTATTCAACTCCTAAGGAGCTCTACGATGATCCGGCTTTTCCTTCAGCAGTTCCTGGATCTCGATTCCCTCATTCCTATCTGGGCGATGTAGCGTCATCCGGCAAACCTATCTCGACGATTGACTTGGTAAAGAAAAACTTTGTTCTTGTCACAATTGACCCTGACTCCCCTTGGGCTGCCGCCGCGAGTAAGGCTTCAATCGAGATCGATGTCTATACCTTGAACGCGACGTCATCTCCGTATAGAGACATAAAGGGAGATGTTGAGAGGAAATGCCGTCTGAAGCCGGGTGAGGCGATTCTGGTGCGACCAGATGGGTTTATTGCTTGGCGAGGCACACGGCTTGACAATAGACATGAGCAGAAGCTGGAGGATGGACTCGATGCAGTTCTGAGAAAGTAAACCAACTTTAGTGACAGGGCTGCATCACTCATAGACTCAACTTCTTCTATCGAAGTCAGATCATAACAGACAATATCATTAGAAAAACCGAAAAGCCTCCTCTACTTACTTCATACTGGGAGTAGAGCGTTCCCTTATCTATTATAGAATAGCTTCCGATGCAACGGTTCACAATTAATTTAGTGCATCGTGTTCTTATGTTTGATGTGTATGCCACTTGTCTATTTAAGCCTTTCCCTACTATAAACATGATATAAGTCGGCGACAGATGAGCTCAATGACGCCTTCCATGACCCCATACACTGACTGAAGTGGTTATCAAGGGATGCGCACTTAAGCCTCATGGGTTGCACCGTAATAACGCGAAATGCTGGGGTCGGATATAATTTCCAACAAGCACGATAATTTCCATTCCAATGGGGACTTGATCATCCGCATCAATTTGGTTTATTCTGGAGTTTTCTCAGAGATGAAACTGGCGGCCCCGTTGGCCAAAGTTGACTGCGCATTGAGGGGATTGTGGTCCCGAGCCGGTTCTCATACGGCACCAGCCGCCGGAATGGCCTAGCCTAGCGGCCCCACGGTCATGGATGCAGCATGATCCATTTTAACGGACTTAACAGAATGCAGGCGATAGCGGCATGTCAGATGCAGTTCTATAAGTCAGGTAGCGATTCATGCTACCAAGGTTGATACAGCACCTTATTATCAAAGAGACTATCATTGTATCACCCAAGCACCAGTATCATGTCTCTCAAGATCAATGGCTTTGATGTTGACGTAGTCCCGGCCATCGCACCAGGGGCTAAAGAGGCAGGCCCTTATGACCCCCTAAATCCTTCGGTGACAGTACTTCCCAAGGGGCACAAAAGGACCCCGGCAAACAAGGCTTTCGAAGTAGACACAATCTTTGAGAAGGATACTGTCCTTCCCATGCGAGATGGCATCAAGCTGTACGCTGATGTCTTTCGACCCAAGACTGAGGAAAAGGTTCCAGCTGTTCTTATCTGGAGTCCATATGGCAAGACTGGAAATGGTAAGTTCTCATGCACCGAACAAGTTCAAAGTTCTAACAATAGTTACAGGGCCTCATGGTCTCGGTATGATTCCTGGTCGATTCGGTGTAGGTGAAGATCAGGTCAGCGGCTATGAGAAGTTCGAAGGACTGGACCCCGCTGTCTGGCCTGCCAGAGGATATGCTATCGTGAATGTCGACCTGCGAGGCTCGTGGGACTCTGAAGGAATTATTCCGTAAGTTGATAAGCACTTCCTAGCAGAATACTGCAAATGAAGCTAATATGGCCAGATGGGTCGGCAACCAAGATGGCCAAGACGGTTATGATGCCATCGAACACGTCGCCAAGCTGGAATGGTGCACGGGCAAAGTCGCCCTGGGTGGCAACAGCTGGCTTGCCATGGTTCAGTGGCAGATTGCCTCCCAGCAGCCTCCTTCACTTGCCGCTATTTCCCCGTGGGAAGCCAATGCAGACTTTTATCGCGACACTCTTGCCCGCGGTGGCGTGCCATATCCTTACAGTGCCATGTGGAAGCTCCTCCAGGACCTCATGGTTGGTCGCAATGCTGCGGAGGCGCCCATCTTGATGCTGGAGAAGTATCCACTGTTCAACGATTACTGGGAGGACAAGAATGTCAAGCTGGAGAAGATCCAGGTCCCTACCTATGTTCTAGCTAGCTTCTCGACGGCGCTGCACACCACGGGCTCTATTCGCGGGTATCATGATATATCTTCCAAGGACAAATGGTAAGCTGAGCATAGCGATTGAATTCCGATTACTGATGGCTTTGTAGGCTGCGCATTCATGCTAAGCAGGAATGGTCCGACTTGTATCATCCCGACAGCGTTGACGACCTGAACAAGTTCTACGACTATTTCGTCAAAGGCATCCAGAACGATTGGCCGAGCACCCAGAAAGTCCGCGGATCTCTTGTTGGGTTCAACCTAGTAAGTTGCCCTCTGTCTTGAGCTAAGGCCGAACTTCAGCTCTAACGCAAGTCAGCCCAACATCAGCAATGTCCCTCTCGAGTCATACCCGATTCCAAACACGAAGCATACAAAGCTTTACCTTGGCCTAGGAGAGAAGCTTGAAACAGACCCCGTGAAGGACTCGCATACCGTGTCTTATGATGCAGCATACGTCCCAAAGCACCCCCTCGAAGGTGGCGAGGAGGTGCTCTTCAGGTACAGGTTCGCCAAGAAGACGTGGCTTATCGGATACTCGTGGCTCAACGTCAGCATCTCAAACGATGGCGATGATGATATTGACGTGTTCGCTCAACTTGGCAAGCAGGATGCTTCAGGGACTCAGTTGGTCAACATGAACGTTCCCTTGAAGGATCTTATTCCTCCTGTCGAGAAGCATACAGACGCGGCGGACACCTGTTTCCTCAAGTACCTGGGTCCGACTGGCTCTCTACGAGGTAGTCATGCTGTGACAAAAGTGACACCTAAGCCTGGGAGGTTCACGGGTGACTGGCCTGAGTATACCAACACCAGTCGAAAGGCTATTCCTGCTGGCACAGTTGCCAAGCTGGAGGTGCCCATCTGGCCTACTGGCATCATCTTTGAGGAGGGAGAGTATCTGACATTGAAGGTATCGGGTCATTATATGAGTTTCATGGAGTTCGACTTTTTGTATGGAGCCGCTCATGCGAATAAGGGTCGTCATACCATTCATATTGGGGCCGACTCGGACAGCCACCTAGTGGTTCCTTTACTGGACCCTCTGGCTTAGATTTTGTTAGGTTGATCGATCTCTAGTATATCCCTCTTCTGCAATACGAAATCACTATCTCATATTGTATTTTCTCTTTCCTGCTTAGCAAAGCAGAACCAGCGGACATTGACATTGGAGAATGTAACCCCTTGCTGCATACCCTTGGTCCCTTGGCCACATATAAAACCACTGTTCAGCTTTTCTTGCCAATGCTACGGCATACGTTGCACAAGAAAACAATGATCTTTCATACGCGAAGTCGCTGTTCTCGTGACCACCAATCTCTTTATTACCAACGCGTCTACAGAATGAAGAGAGGAATCGCGTTGTTGGTAACGACGGAAAGTATAGAAGCTTGCTTCAGACTTTCTGGTAAGACGCGTAGTGATGTTTCCGACATGTGTTTCGGAACTTGAGAATGAAGTACATAAATTATACCTGAGCCTTACTCTAAACTTGTAGTTGAATCCGCTCCCGTAGCCGAATTAAGCTCAGGCAATGGTATATAGTAAAGTGTTTACATCATCTATTCAAGAAGACAGCTGCAAAGCTGAAGATATATAAACTCAACCTATTGACTATTTAAGAGCTCCAATCGAGCTCAAGAGCGTCAATTCATCAGGCGTGTTTACCCTGATGCTCAGGCCCTGTCCCATTCACACTACAGAAATCTCTTAGCACCGTAATGCTGGTGGACATGAGCGGCCTTGGCCCGAATCCACGGTCCGAACACAAGCAACAATATGGTAAAACCAGCCAACAAAGCCCACTGAATGATCGCCATCTGTAGAAACATCTTCTCCACACCGACCCTGGCAAGCCAGTTTGAAGCCGTCTTCGTCAGTCCGAAGGGAATGATATGAGTGACTGCGTTCATCAGAGCTGTGACCTCGGCCGCATCGTAAGGGTAGCTATCGATACCGTAGGATAGGACAGAGGTAGGAATCAGCATGAGGCTAGCGGCTTGCATCGCATAGCCAACAGCAGGCCCTACATAAGAACCCTTTGTGTATGTGTACCCAAACAGCAATAGACCTGATGACGAGAACAGGAAAGGTACTAGCAGAGTGATGAGTCGGTATTCAGGCATATGCTTTCCCTTTCGACGGCCGATGAATGAGGAAACAGTGTCGGTCAATGGTCCAGCGATGGGAAAGGCAATTGCCACGCCGACAAGACTCGTGCACGCCCAGTTGCCAAGTTCAGCAGGACCCCAGAGGAAAGGAGGCACAGCGAACAGTTGGTTGGAGATGACTGAGATAGTGGCGACCCTGCAGAAAGTCAGAAATGGATTCGATGATAAGAAGGCTTTGAGACTTACCAAGCCAGCACAATTCCCCACATACCCGCTGAAAGAATCACGATGGGATCAAACATGAACTCGATCTGCAGCAAGAACGAAAGAAGCCACTGCCTCAACCCTCCACCTCGCACGTGGGGATGTCTCAAGTAGAAAGAGTTCTGCTTCCACGTAGTAAGCGAGCTCTGGGTGCGACCAAGGCCAGTGGTCTGGTCAAGGATATCGGCATCAACATCAGCACTAGTAGCACCCGCCTCAATCTCGACATTGAAAGCAGTCTCTGGGCAGAAGAACGCCAGAGTAAGAAAGTTGAAGCCACTAAGAATAGCGAGGAGGACGAAGAACCAACTCCATCCTTTGGCTTCGATCAGGTGCCCAGCAATAAGAGGTCCGCCCTGAGCTCCAATACAAAGACTCGCGGCATACAGACCCATTGCTTTGGAGTAGTTCTTCTCCAAGAATATTTCTGTGACAGGACGCATGAGAGACTGACTAGCATTGAGACGATAGCGGTTGCTTACCTCCCACGACAGCGGGACCAACAGCTTGGACTGCACCAGCGCCAAAGGCACCAAGGATTCGACCGCCGAGCAGGCTGTTCATTGAACCCGCTTGCGAGCACCAAATGCATCCAGCCATGAACATTATTTGTGATGCCAGCAGGACGGGTCGTTTGCCAATCACCACGGCGGTCGGGATCCATATGAAAGAACCAAGTCCAATGCAGAGCACGGAGTACGCAACGATATCGCCCGCTTTATCGTAGTTGCTATGGAAGTCGTAGACGAGAGCCGTCAAACCAGCAGAAATACCGGCCTGTATGAGCGCAGTGGTCAGTTGAGAGAGGTCTGGATGGTTGACACTGGAGGTGATACCGAATAGAAGTTACCACAAAAGACCATGAAGCAAAGATTTGCCAGGACCATCAGTTTGAGGCTCCGATTCCATGTCTGTAGGCGACGGTTAGTATTTGTGTGATGATTAAGTCAAGGGAGTAAAAGGGGCAACTCACTTTGGGATGGTCTCGTAGCTCTTGAGCTGTTGGAGTGCTTGGGCTTTGGCTGGAATTCTCCACCCTCGATACTTCTGCCTTTTCGGTGCTTGCCGAATCCATTTTGCGTATACTGCTGATGTTGGCACGGAGCAATTTGTTTGTTGAATCGTCGAGCAAGATAAAGGGAGATGTATTATCATAAATAGCTTCGTCGTTGCAGAGCATTGGCGCGCGGGTACCACTTCGGATACCCCACGCGAGTCTACGAGAAGGACGTAATTTGAGGCTATGATAACTCAGCCTGAGCTACTTTGTAAATTTTGTACTAATTCCTAGCCATTCACGTGTCTAACAACGGGGTCTCTATCGCAAATGCTTCCCCAACCATGGCACAGGTTCATTCCCGCTATGGTGCACGTCCCGACCAACATTTGTCCAGTACCTACTTTATTTCGAAAACATAAACATTTCTGCAGCCTTCAGACAGTTATTGACCTTCCAGCTTCTGACATTTACATGTCACAAAATCGGGCGGTCTTTGCTGCAGGGTTGTTAATCTGGGGTACGCTTTAGCGCAGAACGATTTCCCCACGATCTGTCGGCTCCACGTTGAAGGAGACATCACAATGCGGGGGAAAGGGGGAATCGGAAATTCAACAGTTTTTCCGAACGTCAATCATGCGCTCTTTATAATCACTAGTTCACAACAGAACTGACCGCCGATTTACTAAAGCACCCACACATCTTTTTCACACGTCGCCACCTTCAAAATGGGTATCAACCGTGTCGTCCAGTTTCAGTTCAAGACCGATACTAGCAGAGATGCCATAGAGAAGGTCAGTATCTCAATATTTATCCTCGAGCCATGACTTCTAACCCGCTCTCCAGGTTTCCGCCAAGATCCAGGGGATGAGGGACAAGTGCTTGCATCCTGACTCTAAGAAGCCTTACATCCAGTCTATTCAAGGTGGCGCTGATAGTGCCCCAGAGGGCCTCCAGGTGAGACTGCCCAGCGTTTCCCCCTCATCGGGTCTCATTTCCGTCATCACCGCTCATTACAATAGCAAGGTATCACTCATGCATTCGTCATCCAATTTGACAACCCGGAGGACAGGGACTACTACGCACTCAAAGACCCCGCCCACCTCGCTGTCGTGGCAGAGCTGGGCCCTTTGGTAGAGAAGGTTCAGATTATCGACCTGCCGAGGAATGACTGATCGAAGGCGCAGTCAGGAGTTCCGTCTCTGTAGCGATGATATTTTGTGGCATCTATTGCGAAGGAAGAAACGGCTAGAGTCTATGTTATTGCAGATATAATACATTACCATTAACTATTAAGATCATTTATTCGTATGGATTCTACATGGTCATGGCCTCGATGGAAAGTCCCCAAAGCTTAGCAATGCATAGTCCTCCCAGTCAAGTATCGCCAAGACATTTAGCAGACACGTTCTTAGAGGAACTTGCCAATGGCATGATTCTAATGTCGATTCCAGCATCCTTTAACTACTTCACTTTGTTAATCTAATCGTCTTTAATCTCTATAAAAATATGATCTATCCTTAGTCTACAGTTGGATCAATAGAACTATATCAAGTCCACCTAATGCTGAGTGGCCTTGGCTGAAACAGCCTTTGATGCCTTTCGCTGGCTTATACGATCAGCCCACTCTGTCACATTCTTCCTCGAGTCGATAAACTCTCCAAGATGCAATCGATTCCGGAGAAAACCTAACCAGGGGACGTGAAAGAGGTCAACGAGACTGTAATTCTGCATGAAAGAGTTAATATTTGACAAACCGCTTTATACGCTCTCGAGAGGTCGCATACCTTTCCAGTCAGATACTCTTGATCCTGCAGTTGTTTCTCATACAGGTTAAGCACGGTGCCCAGCAACTTCTTTTGCTGGTCAACTATTGCTTGGTCGGTGTCTCCGAGGTTGAACAGTCTAATTAGTCATAGATGAGTCCCCAAGTAAGCATTTAGTTTTTGAATTAACTTACTTCTTAAAAATAAGCTCAAATCCCAATGTAGAGACAGCAGGCTCAAAGTAAGCGTACTCAACACTTGCAGCTTGTTCGAAAACTGCCAAAGCTTCTGGGTCATCGACAGGCGGACCAAGATCGGACTTGTGCTTCACGGCCAGGTATCTAGCAATGGCTCTGGACTCGAAAATCTCGATTCCCTTGTCTTGAAACACTGGGACCTTGGCGAACGGATGATGGTCTCTGATATACGCCGGGTCCTGTGTTTGTGTAAGCTACTGTCTCACCGTTACGGGTGCCTTCACTAACGTGGTGCTTTCCCTTCGAGAGATCAACTACTTTCAAATCATACTCGATGCCTAGCTCTTCCAATACGAGTAGGACTCGCTGGGTGCGAGTCGATGCAGCTGTTCCGAGAACGGTTGGGGCCATGTTGGAAGAGATGTATGTGAGCTATGCTTGGAAGGAGGCGATTGACTAAGGAAGAATAATTTTCAACGAGGCTTAAGTATTAGCAAGTATTTGAGCTATTAAATCTCGATGTAGATCATCTCAATCCTGGTCGGAACTACGGAATGGAACGAGTACGATGTGAACCAGCGTGGAGCCGATGGGGCCGAAAGGGCAGGCATACTATAAGGCACGTGTTAACATGTCTTTTGAACTAATATTGATGACGCCTCTGGCGAATGAAGGGCGATTTCTCATCATTGGTGCTGACTGTGGATCGCTGGAATATGTGACAGCTATATATAACCCGCCTAACAGTCGCACCAGGCCTGCCAGTGCACACTGGCCCGTCATAACTCAGTTCATTGAGACCGATATCCTTAATGAGCCTTGTAGTTTCGATCGCCGTCATCGCTAACCCCTACTTCAGTCAATCGTAATAAGTAGTAGAATGTATGCAAATATTACTTCAATACCCGGAATAAGCTACACACTATGTGAGCTTTTCCAGAACCCCCTAGAGTCACCCATGCATCGTGCTAGACGCCTCGCTAGCTCGCAGCCGTACCAAGATCTGAGCGTACGCATTACTGATCCCCCAACCCTTGAGTGATCTCATAAGTACCACCACATCGTCTAGCAACTTAGTTCTGCCCTCTGCGCAAAGCAGATTCCCGATACCCGGTAACTTGACTCGGCTCCACCCCAGCTCAACCCACGAGTTAGTCTCCATCTGGTCCAGGGGCTTCGGGCCAAGCACCACAGCTGGAGCCGTGCGCGAGAACAAAAACCCGCCATGGTACCTCTCAGCGAGCGCTGAGTAAAGCCACAGAACCAGCACGGCGTGAAGAAGCGACACCGGTGTGCCGAAGTGCGATGATCGGCTTGACCGCACGACTTGGAGGATACGCGCGGCGTAGAAGCATCCAAGCCTTCCTTGCCCGGAAGCTCCTCTCCAGCGATCGCCAGTCGCTTCCCAGTCTTTGCTGTCGAGCTTCCCATATATACATCGAATAATTTTCGGAAGGAGGCTCTGGACAGGTGTATGGTGTGCCATCAGAGCAGTCAGTGCCATTATCTTGTGTGTTGTCGAGGCCTTAGCTTCATCAATCGATTGATCCATCTGGTCGGCCTCAATCAGATTCAGAAGGTCAGTCAGCACATTCGACGCTAGTAGTTTGTCGTGATACGAAAAGCCCGGGGTCCCAGGCTGGTCGGCACTCCTATCCTTTATGACATTGGTGAGATGCTGCAGCATAACCTGTTTGCCCAAGGTGTTTGTTTTGGACCATACGGGTCGCCAACTATCTTCCGAGATGACGCGCTCCATCGTCGGAAGTCCACCAGATCCGGTGTTTTCTGCTTCCGTCAGTGCCAATCATAGTGTGATGTGAACGTTGACTTACCAACTGCAGGGAAGTTGGCCCAGCATTGGGCTGTCGATGCACCCCAGCGATCATCCGGCTGAGGCAGGGATATCTGCAATTCAGACAGCCTCATAAGGCTCGTAAGGTCAAAGTGCGAGCTGAATGCAGAGTCCAAGAGCTAGAAAAAGGTCAATACTCAGCAAAGGTTTACGAAACATAGCGGAGATCAACTCACCCAGATGGCAAAGCCAGCCCGTCGCCGCTCCTCATCCAGCAACCAGATTTGCCATTTCTGAGCGTGCGGCAACTGAAGCTGAGCAAACTTGTCAACGGGGAACATGGTTGTAAAGAGACGCTTTCGTCGTCCGAGAGTTACAGGCAGAGCTTGCAGGAATTCGCCGATCTCTAGAGACCTCCGTTCACCGCCATAGAGCAGGCCGATATGGTTTAGCAGAATTGTCTGTGACATCCAGAGCTCTCTGCCATTAGAATTCTGCCGTTCACACTGTCCTCACATCAGCCTAGTATCCCCTGTTATGCGTCAAATGGGACTTACCATGGTCGAGCATTGTCGCCGAATAGTCTCATGCATTGCCCTTGAGCATGCCTGGGCATCTTTGATGCTGGAAAAGTGAGCACCAATGGCTGCCACCGTAAAGATAAGTAACCAATGCCGCTTAGACGACGAGAAGGTCGACTTGTGCAGAATAGGCATGACCGGGTGAAAGTACTCAAAGTACAACTGAACCCAAGCATTTAGCACTGGAGTTGGCGGTATAGCCAAGTTCCTAAAATGCGGAAAATTGCAACCTTTCTGGATCTCTGCTGCTGCCTCGGCTACATTCCTGGCCACTTCCTCGGAGATGTCGTCTACATGAGCCAGGTTTTCATGATCGACGTCCTCAGCCGTTAAATGCGACAGGTCTGGAAAATTGAGCTGCGCGTCCAGCTCAATTGACACAGCGACATATTCTCTAGGCTCAACCGCATCCCTATCAATAGCGGGGGAGTGACTGCGGCTATATAGCTCTGCCACGGCTGATTGATCGACCAGAGATGAGGCTGGTGTAAGTTGTGAGACGATGGGCTGCTGGGGCGCTTTGAAGCCTGCATGGTCAAACCAGAGTTCGTTTATGACGTCGAGGGATGAATCGTTTTGGAGAAACAGGGGCGCAAATGATTGATCGGAGCCGTAGTTAAACCATCCGTTATTGTTGAAGTTATCACCGAATAACATGGAGGGCAATGGTGCCGGCATTATATCTGCAGAGTTAAAATTTGCCAATATGTCGTCAGTATCAAAGAGCATGTCAGTGGAGCCATGTTGATGATTTTCATATCCGATAGATGAGCTATGCTGAGCTTCAAGCTGGGGATCTATAGCTGGGACATTGGTATTGAGGTCGTCGGGCATGAATGGATCATGAGCTGGTGAGATGTAGTGTTGGGCATGGTTGGTCTCATTCAGACGCTTATCTTGCACGGTGGCAGGCGGTGAGAGCGGCGAATTCGTGCGATTCACATTGACATTGATGCTTTCCAGAGCCTGAGCATTACCGTGAGCCCTTTCTCTATTCCGCTTACTGGCCGGCCTATCAGAGCTCGTCTCGGACATCTTTCGCTTCGCATGAGGCTCGTAGTAGCAGTCATTGTCTTGTTGTCGACATCTTTGGCACGGGTGCTCGCCGTCGCACCTAACCTTTGAGGTGCTGCATGGCTTGCAAGCTTGCGATACTCGACGGCGGTCATTCGGACGGTCACGACTGTCTTGACGGTCCGCGGTCAGATGTAGGGTTGTATGATGACGAGCAAGAGAATCGCTGCAGATGTCAGCACTGCTACATCTCACAGACGGTGCAGGTATGCAGGTGGTAATCAGGTCGGCAGGGCTTACTTACACGCGACCAAAGCTTTGTCCACATTCGGAGCATGTGAAAGGCTTCTCTTTTGTATGAGTGCGCAGGTGTCGTTGGTAGTGTTCCTTGCGCTGGAATGGAAGGTTGCACGTCTCGCATGAGAATTCTGGCTGGGTGTTAGGCGGGCTCATAATTATGCTGGCTCTCGAGCTACGATAATATTGCTCAATGTCTACGTGAACGGCGATAAACAAGGGGCCCAAGTATGAAGCATGAGAAATAACCGTGTCAAGGACGTTGAAGCTTGGGGGGAAATGGGCTGGACTCCATTCGATGATCTCTTACCCCGGATTAGATCACCTGCATGATCCACTTCTTACCCCGGAATTTAGCGCATTCGACTCCAGATGAGTAATTCGGAAATCGGAAGTCTTCCCGATGGCCTGCTTGATGAAAAGACTCCAAGGCGATCTCTTAACTCGGTCTAGTGTGACGAGTGGCTTCGGAGGTTTGGTTCAGATAACAATTACTAAGCGGCATGGGGTCTAAGTACTGTCCGTACATATATACCCTGGAGCACGCAAATAACAACGCTTTCACGGTATAAATCCATTATCTTGAGGTCGCTTTAAGCCTTTTTAGGACAGTGACAGTGCTATTTGATGAATGTTATATTAGCAAAAGATGTTCCCCATCTACATAATAGATCGTTTTTGAAACTAAGTGCTGACCTTGATCTTTGGTTTCGCTTTTACTGACGGTCCAATACAATGAGTGAGGACCTCAGGCGATCAAACTTAGACAAGTCAAGTTGACAACAACAGCTGAGCTCAAATGGTTATATTTAAAGCCTTATGTAGGCATTATACAGTAACAGTCCGATGTTCAAAGACCGACGGGCTTGAGCAATTTGTATCTGCATCAGAAAACAGGAGATCATAGCGGCTATTACCCCACAAGAAGCCGAATTCTGATAGACTCCGAGTGGTGGATCCCGATGTTGAGTGAAATGTTCCTTGAGCCTGTGCGAGCGTTCAAGGAGAGACAGCGGATATTTAAAAGGCCAAAGAGTCAGTTATGATTGCTTGCTCAACTTTCATATATTGCCAGTCGTGCGTGTGAAAATTGCATAAATCCCGACCATCACGATGCTATCACAGTCACTGGCCGGCTATTGCCTTGCTGCATGCACAGCGTTAATACTTTATTATGTGAGTGCGCTTCGACAATTAAAATTGCCCAATGTATCTGCTTTCCCTTGCTGACCTGTAATAGGCTGTCGCGAAAGTCAAGACTGCTTTATACGGTCCATTGTCTAAGATACCTGGGCCTGCTATAGGACGCTGTACGAACCTTGTAGTCAAATATTATACACTGTCTGGCCGTCGCATGCAGTACATAGATTCCCTCTTTACTCAATATGGTGAGAAGTGTCTCCATTGATCATGTATCTATCGATCGCTAACAAGACACTCTTCAAGGCCCTGTTGTTCGCATCAGCCCAACAGACATTGGTATCAACGACCCCAATGCTGTCAAAGTCATACAAAAGGTATCCGGTGGTTTTAAAAAGTCTGCTTGGTATGACAAGACTGGCCCCGGTATGCTTGGAATGCGAGATCGCGAAAAGCACGCTCGCCGTTGTCGGTTACTTGCGCACCCCTTGAGCAACTCGTCTCTGCCCGCTTTCGAGCCTTTGATCCGTGCAAAAGTAGACTTGGCAATGAGTCAGATGGAGAAGGAGTATCGAAGCTTGGGATACACTGACTGTCATAAGTGGTTCAGCTTCATGGCGACTGATATTATTGGTGATTTGACATTTGGCAGTTCTTTCAGAATGCTTGAGCAAGGCAGAGTATGTCCAAGATCTCCCCGAGGTTACTGCTTACTGATATATGTCCTTTAGCGCAGCCAATACGTCGAAGACCTTCAGGCCGTGATGCCAACAGTCAACAAAAGGATCGAGCTCTCTCCATTCTTCGACTTGATTTTCTTGCTCCCACTGCCGCAAGTTAAGAAATTCTCAGAGAGGGTTCAGCGAATTCTCAAATATGGGGAAGAATCGATCCGTCGTCTACAACTAGCTCAGCTGACAGGCTCGCTCGACACCCCGATATTCTTCGACAAGATCATGAACCCGAAGAACAAAGAGAATGCCTTAACAGAACTTGAAATGCAGCAAGAGGCAGCGAAACTCATGATCACAGGAACTGATACTACTTCAAATTCTCTGACATATCTCGTCTGGTCGGTTTTACAGCATCCTGGAATACGGACACGACTGGAGGAAGAAGTATCGGCGCTTGCTTCAGACTTCAGAGATGCTGACCTGGTAAACCTACCATACCTGAACGCAGTGGTAAAGGAATCTTTGAGATTGTATGGGGCTGCATCTGGGGCGCATCAGAGGGACGTTCCAGAAGGTGGCTGGGAAGCTTGTGGCTACATGATCCCTGACACCGCGACCGTTTTCACTCAAGCATTCTCTTTACACCGACTACCCGAAGTGTTTCCAGGCCCGAACAGGTAGAGGCTAACTTCAAGAGTACCGAGAGGAAGATTGCTAATCTGGTTCTCGAGGTTTTATCCAGATCGCTGGCTTAGCCCAACTGCTGAGATGCAAGACGCATACATTCCATTTGGGGGAGGACCTCGAAGTAAGATGCTGTACATTCGCATTAAATCTATTGTGTTTCTAACTTGTGATAGTCTGTATTGGCATTCACCTCGCTTACATGGAGCTTCGCGTCACTGCAGCGGTTTTCTTTCCCAAGTTTCGGGGAGCTCAGGTTCATGCATCTATGACCTCTGACGACATGGAGTTGGAAAATTACACATTGATTGCTCCAAAGTCTCACAAGTGTCTCATTACGCTGTGATGACTTGATTCAATACTCTGAGCGTCTTAATTGATAGGGTGGAGAATCTCTATGGGGTTTTAGTAATACTTGAATAGCAGAAAGATATTGAGAAATACGAGAACTACTGAATGGTTTCCATTTGCATTATTTGACTTATTCTCGTTGCTGCACCATGTGAGACTGATCTATCCGTAGTTGCAGGGACACTGTAATTTGGTTGCTAAGCAGAGGCTGAGCCTGGCTCATTTGCCTCAGGCTGATGTCCTTCGTCCCCGCATTTGTGGGACGTATCTGGCTTCCCTCTCTCCCTCTGACCCTGATTGCTTCAAGAGACTCATCTCTCATATCAGAGTATTGCTTTGTCATATACTGGACTCATTCAAGAGTCCGATTACCGGTCTAAAAGGTCTCTGACCGCTTACAAGTGCATCACAACTACTCCCGTTCTCTCCCAAGTACTGTATGCATCTTCTGAATGACGTGCACAATTGGCTACGCTAACGAACGTAGGTGCAATGAAGAGCGACCCACCAGAAGACGTGCAAGATTACCTTGGCGAACTAGTCAAGCGTCTCACCGACCATCTGAAAGACCAACTCTTCGGCGTGTACCTTTTCGGCTCAGCCAGCTATGATGCCTATCAACCCGACCTCAGCGACCTCGACGTCCAGGCGATCGTCAAATATCCACTGAAAACCGATGAGAAGAAAGCCATCATATCTCGGTTGACCCAGGCTAGTTTGCCGTGTCCCGCCACTAAACTTGAGTTCGTCGTGTACGCTCAAAGCTCAGTGAAACCTGCCAACCGCCACCCCGCCTTCGAACTCAATCTCAACACCGGACCTCACCAATCCGATCATATCAGCCTCGACCCCAGAAACGAATCAAGCCACTGGTTCTTGCTCGACATTGCCATGGGACGCCAACTTGGCCGCTGCTTGTACGGTGCTGATCTCACTGACGCCTTTGGGGCCATTCCTCGTCGGTGGGTTCTCGAAGGGATGGCGGACTCCCTCGCATGGCACCAAGCAAATGAGGCGAGATCGACAAACAGCGTGCTTAACGCTTGCCGAAGCTGGCGATACATTGCTACGGGGGAATTTTGCTCGAAGTTGGATGGTGCCGATTGGGCCTTGAAGCAAGACAATTGTCCCGCCATTGTCCGACGCGCTGTTGAGGGTCGTAAAACGGGGGATAAACTTGATGCTGGTCAGGTAATGGAGCTCTACGACATAGTCGTCAAGGCTAATCGTGATAAGCTCGAGAGAGAAGATGATTGAGCATTGGATTGCAGGTTAGTTGTTTTCTAGATCTTCTCAGTAAAAGACGGCCACTACAATTCATCAAATATATGATTCCAGCTCCTTCTCAGTCCAATCCCATAGCTTCTTTGCCAAGGCTTTGGCCTTTGACAACTGAATCCCTTCTCCCGATACACCCACCGGAACATAATACTCTCCGCTCTGAACTCCCTTTGCTGTAGCCGCCCACAACTGAGACTTGGCCCCTTCTTCTACACTGACTCCAATGAGTGGAACAACGACCTTCTGGAACACATTGATCATCCAGCTCCCATCATTTGACTTCTGTAGGTCTGTCTTCACGGTGCCAGGATGGATCGACGCTGCAGTAATCTCAGGGTGGTGCTCGGCCAGTTCCCTGATGAAGAGAATGTTCGCGAGTTTGCTTTGTCCATAACGATCATTGGTTAACATTCCGCTCGCAGTGGATTTGAGAGTGTCGAATTGAATGCCGCCTGAGGGGCTGAACTTGTGAGCAACCGAACTTACGCTCACGACCCGTACGTCACTTCTGGGAGATAATGAGACAGTGTGGGTGAGTAGTGGCAGAAGTATTTTAGTCAGTAGAGCATGACCCATGTGGTTTGTGCCAAACTGCACTTCATACCCCTCCGTAGTCTGACCAGGGGGGCATGCCATGATACCAGCATTAAGCATAATATCGAGGCGTGAGACGGAACTAAGAAAAGCTTCGGCGGCTGTTTTGACGGAGGCAAAGGATGCTAGATCCAGTTCTAGGAACCGAACTTGAACCTCGGGGCTTATTTGTTTGATCTCGGCAATTGCTCCATCGGCTTTTTTGGCGCTGCGAGCGGCAATCCAGAGCTCTGACGGTTGATGCTTCGACAGAGCCAGTGCGGATTGCTTGCCAAGACCGACATTGCCGCCTGTGATGAGGATGACTTTGCCCTCAAGAGACGGTATATCTCTATACTACCATGTCCCATAATGAATGAGTTAGGTATTGGCGGATGGAGAGGGGAGGGGCGAGAGGCTGTGCAAGGAGGGGAAAGAAAAGAACTCATAAAGTCGCAATGTTAAGAGCATTGTAGACTTGTTCTGACGTTTCTAACAGGCGTTTCTCGACTCTTATAGAAATACGACAGAGCGTCATTGTAGTGAACTTGCGGAGTATAAATCTTGATAACCGATAACTCCGCAACTAGAGCAAGGCTTTTAGGTGGTTGACGATCTCTTTTTCAAGGACGTTGAAGCTGTCTACCCAATTGTGTCAATAGATACGCGAACGGACCAATGATGCCAACTTCCAATCAGCTCAACATTGCTAACCTGATCCGGATCGACCCAAGTTGAACCCAACATGTCCCGTCCAGGTGGATGCAGTACCTCTACCAATCATACAGAGGCATAGCCGAACTGCCCAGCCATTTCTTCGACATATGCGGGGCGCTCACCCTAGACTACACTCGGTAGTTGTTCGTGGAACGGAGTTTGCGCACTTCCATCTTATCACTACCACTTGACGTGAACGCGTCACCTCATTCATGACAGTTGCCTGTCAACGTGGCATCTGATAGGACCCAGTCGGTCATCAATGGGATGAATGCCATCAGGACATCCAGAGGAGGCAAGAAGTCCACTAGGTCAAGATCGGGGTGTCGGACTTGCAAGTAAGTTCAGCAGATGTGACCTGACAATCACAGCTAAGTCCTCCTACTATAGAATTCGACGCATTAAATGTGACGAGGGGCGCCCTGTATGCCTACGCTGCTCTAGCAAAGGCCGCGCATGCGATGGATATGGTGTCTGGGATTCGAGACATCCACTTCCCTCCACAACCAGAAGGCCCTCTCTGGACATGACTGTCTCATGCTCAGTCTCCCGAAACAAAAGTACACAGTCATGCTTCGACTGGTTCGTAACCCGGGCAAGAAAGAAGATCCCCGGCATGTTTGCATCTGACTTCTGGAATACGCTCGTTCTTCAAGTTAGCACCCAGGAGGAGGCAGTCCTATACTCGCTAGTCGCATTGGCCTCTGCCCATAAGTCCGGAATGCTTTCGCCGACTGGCATACCCGAGAACGAGAACTATACGTTGCAGCATTACAACGCGGTCATCTTTCATCTCCAATACCACCTGGCCAGCGGAAAGAAGGAATCAATCCGAATCGTGGCCATCTCATGCCTCATCTTCATCTGCCTTGAGTTTATGCGTGGTAACATCAAGACAGGCACCATCCACCTCCAGAACGGACTGAACTTACTGCCTCTACTCCAGCCGCAGTCATGCGAGAACGGGGCACTTGTGCTAAAGGCTCATAACGAGTCGTTGGAAGATGATGTCACGGAGGTCTTCCTCCGCTTGTACGTCTATTCAGCCCGGTTCCACCGATTCTCCCGGAATATTTCCATCGTAACTCAGGACTACGCACTCGGCGATCAAAGTCGATCCTTTCCTACAATAGCTGTAGCTAGGCAGCACCTCGATGAACTGTTCAATGGAATACACCGACTTGAAGCACATGCTCGCCAGCTACAGGCTCTTTCCTGCCCAGTAACGACCGCGATGTTTCAAAAGCAGCAACGCATCCAAAGAAACCTCAACTACTGGCTCAGTCTCTCCAATAACTCCTTTGCCGATATTGCAAATAGTGATTCAGAGGAGTCGCTACCCCTTACACTTCTCCGGATTCATCATACCATGGCATATATAATGGCTGGGACCTGTCTCGCCCCGAGAAATGAACTCGCCTACGACCAGTTCAAGTCAAGTTTCGACTCCATTATCAGCCTTTCTGATCATATCCTGGAGGCTGCAGCGTCCACCATGGCTGCAGATATCATACATGGGGTCTGCACTGAGCAATTTAGCTTCAGCGCGGATATGGGCATAATATTGCCTCTATATTGCACAATCCTGAAATGTCGCTGCCCTATCACTCGGCGGCGTGCTCTGAAGCTGCTTCTTCCTGTGTCACACCAGGAGGGAATATGGAACGGGCCCTTGTCTGCAGCAATTGCTCGCAGGGTCATTCAAATCGAGGAGGACGGATACTACAGGTGCTACCCCATTGAAGACCTGGCTCTTCAAAAGTCAGTGATTACCCCTATACCGATCTTACTAGAGTCACATAGAATCAGCGATGTGTTCATAGAACCACTTGAGAGCTCTACAGGAGGCATTATCTGGAGTTATCAAAGAAGACAGGAGAACGGACAATTGTCAGTATGGGAGGAAAGTGTCAAGGCATTCAAATAAATTATAAATAGTGAGGCGCTTTAATCAGAGAGCTCAAGTAGTCTCTACCTCCTCTACATCGGGTCCGCTAAATCCACTACGTGACCTACTTCACGATAGATCTTTCTGACCTTTCGCCAGCGACTTGACTCAGACCTCACGTGCTTGAGTTGAGGAAATGACCCTCTAACCATAGCCTCGAGTAAACCGTTGAAGCCATATTTAAGGGGTGTTTCTTGAAAATGCGGTAGGGTCCAGTCAATCACCGTAAAGGACGCAATCTGATCAGGCAAGAGATTGACAAGAGAGTCCCGATCTCTTGTCGAATCACCATGAGGCGTGGGATAGATCAGATTTGCGGTGATGAACAGACGTTTCAAATTGATAAACTTCTTCAGAGATCGTATCGTGGACCCGGTAAGACGGGCTTCAACCCCATAGTCAAGGATGAGATGTTGGAGAGTCGTGCAGAAGTTGTCAAGATAGCGGAATGAGGGCCGGGGTACATCGACCTTGCTCTTGATGTTGAATGCCTGGAAATGAATATACTGCAGAGGCTGGGAGTAGGAAGTGAGAATCTTCTCTAGACCACGGGTGTCCAGTCTATAAGGGGGTGCCTCTTCTAGTTTGAAATCCTCTGGTGACATGAGATATGCTACCGATGTAGTCTTCGGCGTCTTATAAAGGGACTCAATAGAGCGTGGACCCCAGGGTCCAACCAACGTATTTTCCAGATCCGGTGCCACATCCATGATTACATGGGGGAGGTGAATTGCCGCCAGCAGTCTTAGCTTTATCCTGTTGATGCCAAATACTCTTAAAGCGGATGGCGGAAGAAACAGGTTAATGTTTTCCCCATCAGCAATGAGGGTAGTCAGATTAGGTAGTAAAGCAAGGAGCATAATCAGGATCTCGGCGCAGGCAACTCCCGAAAGATGCCAGTTGTAGGAACACGGATCATTGGTTTTATCCCCAAATAGGAATGTGTGCAACGCTTTATGATGTTTCAGCTCAAGACATTCGTCACTTCTCTCACGCCAAACTTGATTCAGGTCGACACCTAGAACTTCAAGCCCCTGCTGGTAGCCCTTCCGGGCCCAGGTGAGATCCAGATCCTTTGCGAGGTCCGCATTCCAAGCCAAAACTTTGACTGCTCTAGCCAAGTCTGGTCGGGACGTGACGGTATCAAGGAAAGGCTCTAGGCGCCTCTCACGATGCTCGAAATCAAGGAATTCGTGATACAAGACAGATTGGGCGACATCCCGGAGCCGACGTGACACACGGCTCAGAGCATAGAGCTCTTGGGAAGGTTTAGCCGTGACTGAAGTGCTATTGGGATCTGAGGCAGGTTCATATGTCCATGGTTTCTTTGAGTGAGTAATAAGAGTGTCGTCCCGACAGTGGCGACAGAACTGGGCACAAATAGATTGTAGAACCTCCGTTGGAAGGCTTTCAAGTGAAGAAGTTGGTTTCATGGTGTTAAGCGTATCGATTGCCATTCTGTCTGAGTGGGTATAAGCAGCTGTTTCGCAAAACAATTCCTGGATATCTAATGTCATGTATTTATACCTTGGCCAAACCCGGACAAAATGTTATTCCACCATGATCTTCATTTCTCAGGAGTTGTTGCAATCGTGCCGCTGATGCAATAACTGGTCATGTTGCTGGTGTAAAAGGCCAAAAGCAATAAAATGATTTAATTAAGTTTCAGATGAGTGATCCTTAAACTGTTTGTGTAATACGCGTGGCAATGTTCTAGTACTGAGGTTCTTGCAAGCTCAAAAGCCGACATTGAAGTATTATAACATATTTGTAAAGTAGCTTCTTATCTTTGTTATTTCCTACTTTATGATAACGTCTATCAGAATAGGGGGACTAGTACTTAAGGAGTACTATTTTAAAATTGCAGTAATTTAAAAATCAGGGGACAATTTAAGAAGCAATTGTTATTGGACGGCGAACATGCTAGCTGATGTGACGAATCATATTCACAAGTGCCTACCGTCAGCCTCACTTTCAAATCCCTGGTCTTGCCCCGCCTTTGCCACTTCCCTATTGTTTCCCTTTGCGATAACTTATCTCCCTCTAACTCATTCCTGAACTTGACTGCGATCCCGGCGATGATGATTGATTTTGCGGTTGACTGAGCTGCGATCATGGCCAGCGCATCCAAAGCCGCTACAATGAGCCCAGATATTCCACTTGCCCAGGCTATCTTGGAGTTTGTGGCAGATCTATCAGATGAACAGAAGGTCTTATTTAAGACACAGCACAAGGAATCCTTACCTCCTAAGGACAAAGACATCATCGCCGCTATCGCTGAGATACATGGGGTTGCAGCATCGGGTCAGGCAAGCAATGTGGTGTGGAGTGAACCGCGCATGACCAATTTCTTGAGAACTGTACATGAGTTTGCTTCACTTCAAGATGACACGCCAGACAAATCTCTGTCATCGCAAACGGGCTGCGTCTGGCTGCTTGTACGCCTGACGTTCATGGTATGCCCCTGCTCCGGAGGTGTACATACAGATCTGATCATGTATGTAGAGACTTGCTCAGACCCCTCGTTGGCTCGAAGCCGCATCGGAATTATTCATGGGGTCCAGCCGCTCATCACCCTTTGACATGAAAATAAGTTCCTTTGACTCACATTCAGAGCAACTACGATCGTGCCTTTATCAATACTACTCCGTCGTCGTCCGGATATGCCACTACCTGTTCAATTTACACCCATCGTGTGGCTATTCGGAAACGATATCCTTCTCCACGGACCCAACACTGATACTCGAAAAGTCGGCCCTCGAGAGATACAAAATTTCAATCAACGAGGAAATGGCGAACCTCAAGCGCCAGCATCGCCGCAGTGACCGCACCAACTCTGCCAAACCTGGGCCAGGTCCGGGGAAGCACGCCGATTATCTTCACCTACTTGAGATGCACATTAATTATGACTACCTCGTCACATGGACAAAAATAAGAATGCTTGGAAGCACTCGTATGTTTGTCTTTGAGCCTAGTTATGAACGTTTCGTTGACTGTAGTGGCTCTTCTACACTGCTCTTCTCAGGCAATGCAGGAGCAGGAAAGTCAGTCATACTCGCCAATATGATTCATAATTTGAGTCAGAGACATCCCACAGAACATACTCAAGTTGTCTTTTTCTTTGTCCCGCGGGATGAAGTTGAAGTTAATTCCCCAAAAGCCCTTGTTATTCTTGGCGCCATATATCACCAAGTACTCAAAAGCCTATTGCTCTCATCACGCGCCTCAGTTGTATCAAAACGTCTAGGAGGCTTGCCTACTACTATAAGTAATACTGGCGATGTAGCGTCCTACCTACGGACTGCTCTGAGAACAGTCGACAAAACATACTTAGTCCTTGATGGGCTTGATGAGTGTGAAGAGTCAGATCGGACTAAGGTGATTGAGGTGCTGCAAAGTCTTCAAACACAATGTTCTCTATCAATATGTCTCTCTTCGAGACCAGGAGTGCTGACTGTTATTGGATGGGCCAACCTTCACTCAATCAATCTTCCGATTGACAAGGAGGATATCTCGATTTATATTGGCTCGGAAATATCACGACTCATAAAGAATAGAACATTGTCGGTCAGCAACCCTGCTTTGGAGCTTCAAATTAGATCTGGGTTGATCACAGCTGCAAAAGGGAATTTTGCCACGGCCAAGAGAAACATTAGGTTGCTATGTGGGCAGCGCACGGACTCGGATATAGTTCGACTCCTGGTAGAACTTCAAGAAGACTCCAGTTCTACCGAAACTGAGGCTATGCAAAGCATATCACCAACATTACCTGCTCCAATTGCGCCTTCAGCTTTCACGAACTCGGCATACGCATCTGCATCAATAACCGATAGCAATAACAAGAACACGAACGATGCCCCAGCTGTTGATGAGTCGTCACAAGGCGCAGAGCACCCTATAATCGACGACTCAGCCACTGAATACTCCGATGTCTCGAGCACAACGTTCTCTCGAAAGCAGCTGTACATACAGGAGCTGGCTAAAGACCTATACGATAAAGTCAGCTTTCGGGCTGGTGATATGGGTAAAGATCATCGACATGATATATCCTCTACACTGCCATGCCTACTCAAGGCTTTCGCTTTGAAGATTGGGTACTGTGCAACTACTCAGATGCATCGGGATGTGATGGCTTTTGTTCATAGGCACAGAAGGTAAGCGAACTGCCACGAAAAGCCTTCTTCCCACTCTCACGTATCAGACAAGCTTCCATGGAGGGCTAGGGCTTAATACTTCTGACTGAAGTCCCAGCGATCTGGTTAACCCTTCTTCACAGTGAGATTACCGCAGCATTTCTAGACATCTGCCTTAGCCAGAGAGAAATGGAGCTTCGGGAGATCTTTTGCGCTATCCGCGTTGAGGATGAGCCTATGGACGTCACCTACCACGACCCCTTGGAGATTGAGCCGGCAGAAATCAAAGACCAGCCTGACTCTATGAGTTTGAATGAGCGTATGGCTCTCTGGGAGCAAAGCGAAGATAGACAGCAACCGTCAATTGAAGAGGGCCTGGACAACCTTGAGTTAGTGGAGACGGAGGAGGATGAATATGAAGAGGATGATATCTGGGTTACGGCCTACCGAGACTTCGCACCCGGTACCGAAGCTTACTCCTGGTTGATGGCCCAACTCCAAAGGAATATGGATTCTGCTCTGGAAGAGCCAACGGCCATTCGACTAATCCGAGATCAGGTATTATCTTCAGTTCCATCCCCTCAAAGGATCAGCAGAAGCGTATCTTCTGAGAGTTGCAGTGTGCTATTTGACTTGGACTGGGATATTCTTGAGTTCTTTGACTCGCAGGAGTACTCCAAGTCACCGGAAGCGGTACTTTCAGCAGTGATTACTCTGACTGGATCTGCTTCCGATGCACAAGCTTCAAACTGCGCTCAATTCCTAGAGCAGACCTGGCCTAACACAGGGGACATGATCCTGCGGCTTATGCGCGACTTGCTGCGACCGGAAGGGGGACATACACATGAGTGTAAGATACCGTCTCACCTCCAACATTCCGTTGTAAGATAGCTCTATCTAACAGATTTCAAGGCCGCTTGCCAGATCATACGAGATTAGCCGCCAGGATAAATGGGTCAAGGGTCATGGTGCAGACAAGCGGGTCCGCAGCTTCTATCTCGGAGACCGGAGAGCAGCTTGCCTGGCTTGGAGCTGCTTTGAGAAGTTCACCGCATCCAAACGGGCTCACCTACTGCACTCCTTCTATCAGGTCTATACATCGGGATCCGGACATGCCACAAGCTGTCGTCTGCGTAATTGGGTTTGAGCTAGAGCAGCTCCTGGAACCACCAGATAATGAAAACGGCCATTGCTGGCATGGCATCTTCAGGAACCCGGTGGTTGTTAAGGGGTTTCCCATTTTACCGAAATTGGAGAGGAATACCGGCCTTGAAATACCTCTTAACATCATGGCTGGACTCGCTCGAGCTGACCGTGTTGATCAATTCAACGACAAGGTATACATGAAGGGCTTCTCAACAATGCTCGTGCCTACAAAGCAGTTCAAAGAGGTAGTTTATTGGCACTTGATCTATAAAGAAGATGGAAGTCGAATATCCTATCTGGATGATAATTTGGACCGGGACGCTTTTACAGGGTCTTCAGATCTGACGACTCTTCGCCACGTTCTCGGATGGTGTTCTGAAGCCAGGTTCTATGCTGGTAGGTCATTTCCTTCATGTACTTGTGAATCCAATTACTAAAGACTGACTTCGATAGGATCGTCACAAGCTCAGTACCATGTTAGACATTCAGAGCTCCCCAGGCCACACCCCGGGTGTTCTCTCGCTGGCACCATGATAACTTTAGGACGTCTGATCACAGGAGGGCACAGCTATGAGTTGGGAATCAAAGATACGCCAACACATGTTGCTCGCAATGGCTATATCCCTCGACTCAAATGGATCTCGTCTAAATTCTTTCTTCTTTGGGACGAGGCCGACAAACGCGGCTGGCTTACTAACGGCACCAGCGCTTTGTTGCATGTTGTTAGAGCCTCTCTAGCGTATGACAGCACTGACAAATTCCGATCGGCCTTTATCTTCAAAGAAGAAGACTTACAAGAGTCACCGAGGCCCTTAACTGCCGACTCTGCAATTGACGTACTCATAAACCCCAGAAACTTGGATCTCAAGCTCTACGCAGAAAAGGATGGTTTTATTCTTTTGAGAGACAGAATCGACCAATACTACAACCTACTTGAAAAGATGCTCGATCACCAGACAGATTTGAGCAGGCGACACAGAGGGAGCCTAGAGAGAATGCCTCGAAAACATCTCGAGGGTTGGGATTTTGAAGACCTCAGCGCGAATCGTGATCCGCTGCATCCTCGCTTGGCTACCCTTGAGGCTTCTGGGAAAGGGTGGGTCGATTTGATAAGGGCTCTTGAGGCTGTAACTCTAACTGGGCGCGGCTTCGGGGAACTTGTTCGGCCCCTTGGTCCAGCTCTATGTGAGTATTGGGCGCTACTACCAACTGGGCGCTACCTCCTCGCCAGTTGCGTGTCAGACCTCGCCAGTTGCGTGTCAGATATGGAGGGCATCATGAGAGACCATCGGAGTTGCGAAGACGACTTTACTCGACTAGGTGAGGATCTGATATGGTACAATGCGGATAACATATCAGGACAATGCCCGTGTGGCTGTCTTGCCGGGCGTCATGGGGAGCCAGTTCAGGCACTTATCCCATCTGCACTATCTCACAAGTTGAGCGCTAGTAGAAGCTGCGTGGCTATCAAATGTGGTGGTGCTGTTGTCTTTGGACATAACAGGGGCTTCTCTTGGATCTGGGGAGACGACGGTCTTCCTACTCAACAAGACCTGGAAGAGCAGGTGGTTGCAGGTCAACTACCAGACGGAAACGATAAGGATAGTGGAGTTGGAGCAAGTCTGGTGGCCTCATCATCTAACGATCATGGGTCTTCAATAGCAAGCTCGAGCTTATCGTCTCCGCCATCGCCACTGAGGAAATCATCTCAGACAGGGTCTATACCAGTTAGCGAACACAGAACCTTCACGCGGAGCCAATATACGGTCGGTATCCTTTGTGCGTTGCCAATCGAGCTGAAGGCGATCCGAGCCCTTTTCGACCAAAGGCATCAGAGCCTGGCCAGAATGATTGGTGATAATAACCAGTATGCACTTGGGGAAATGGCTCGACATATGGTAGTAGCAACATCCCTTCCAGCTGGCGAATACGGAACAAACGCCGCTGCATCAGCTATATCTGATATGATGCGCAGCTTCGTGTCCATACAATTTTGTCTCGTTGTTGGTATCGCCGGCGGTGCACCCTCAGACGATCATGATATCCGACTTGGCGACGTGGTCGTAAGCTTGCCGACCAGCATTTTCCCTGGTGTCATTCAGTATGATCTTGGTAAGGAGAATGAGGGGAGCGAGTTTGAGGTGACAGGCGTATTACAACGGCCGCCTCGAATCTTGACCAATGCCATCAGCAAGCTCCGCTCAGATCCAGACATTGGAGTTGATGCGTTGAACCCGCATCTTACCAAGATCATGGACTCACTTCCTACGTATAAGAACCCAGGTCCAGAGCTCGACGTGCTCTCCCGCGCTGCTTGTACTCGCAGGACTTGTAAGCCTGACTGTACCCATCTTGAGCAACGTCTCCCACGATTGACGGCAGAGCCTATGATTCACTACGGACTTGTAGCATCAGGCAATCTCGTGGTAAAAGACGCTACTTTGCGCGATCGGCTGTCGCGCAAGTACGGCGTGCTATGCTTCGAGATGGAGGCTGCTGGAGTGATGAACAGGGCAGATTGCCTTGTGATACGAGGAATATGCGACTACAGTGATGCTCAAAAGAACAAGGTCTGGCAGAACTACGCTTCGGCCGTAGCTGCAGCATACACTAAGCTTTTGCTCAGTGCGGTGGCGGTCAACAATGACTTTGGCAGTGCAAATGTGAGAATGGATAGTGAGCCTGTGCTCAAAAGGCGGAGGATGAATACCGGTAATGAAGGACGTGAGTAGATAGCATGGCATAGACGTTGAGCTGTGATTGGCATCTGCAGACATCGAGATACTCACTGAAGCTTGAAGATACGCGCAGTACTCACAATGTGTCCCAGGCAGTCAATCACTGCCATCTGTTTAGCGCTGATTCACTATCTGTAGACTGTTGAGTGCACTTTCAGATGATTCAGTCACCCAGTATGACATCAAAGTCACTGTTGGTCATTTGAAGAGAGCCAGTGAATCACCCAATCCGTTTGACTATAAAAGCCACCATACTCAAGACTTTCTTCTCCCCGATTTTTACAAACACAAAACAACTCGATTACAACTCCAGAACAACAATTCAACTAAATATACTAAAACTTACTAAACGCAACTTTCTACTATCAAAATGTCCTACTCGCACTATCTTTTGTGCCGTTTCGAACAAAGGTCCGGCGTTACATACGACCGACCATCGTTCAAGCCTGTCGAGGATAAGTTCGGCGGACGCTTCAAGTCCGCATCCATCAGCGGCTCAACTATGAGCATCGAGGTTTACATGACGGACAAGTACATTGACTCGACACGAGATGAGGTGTATGATGCCTTGGAGGCCATGCTCATGAATGCTTATTTCGACCCCACTGACAACTTTGTGTTCGAGACAAGCGGAGACAAGTTTGTGACTCATTGGCACAATGGCAGTGGTCGGATGCAGGAATGTACCAGCTGCAGCAAGAGCCGCTATTGCTCTAACCGCAAGTAAGATGAAAAGGAATTAGGGGCTAGAGAGTAGATTTGGAGAGGAAATGGACTATGCTAGGATTACGAGTATCATAGTGTAGTATAGGAATAAAACCGCGGTTCATCTACTAAGACCACAGTAAAATGATATGTTTCTAAGTGATGCTGACACATAACTAACCATGTGATATTCTGGTGA
Source organism: Fusarium ramigenum (assembly GCA_013186855.1). NCBI lineage: Eukaryota > Fungi > Ascomycota > Sordariomycetes > Hypocreales > Nectriaceae > Fusarium > Fusarium ramigenum. The sequence continues at coordinate 89,397 of JAAOAT010000299.1, forward strand.
GAGATATTGTTAAAGACTTCCCTTGCACATAAGAGACAATGTGTGAAAGTGAGACGTAGCATCAGATAAAGCCAGACATTCTGTTGTACTCTCCTTTTTGGTCAATAAGTACTAATTAAGTATAAGAGGAAGATCAGCCGTCGGTGCATTCACGCGAGATAGAGCCGACACAACTTGAGTAATCAGCGATGCCTCCGTCGTGATTGGATCAGATGGGCTGATTTGCAACCTAAATCACGGACACAATCAACGTTCACTTGACTATGCCAGACTCAGTCACTGTGGAAATCTGTATATATAAAAGCCCGTCCAACCCCAGCTGTCTCCCACCACTCCGTTCACCGCAGCCACGACAACTCATTCAATCGTATAACTTCAGTAATAGCTTACCTTGAACGACTTAAGCATGGAAACCTCAGGTACTACCACACACAAATATTTAACATTTCTGTTTATACAAAGACCCTTCCCAACAGAATGGTCCTTGCCACTATACTTATATACTCAGAAACTATCAGAGTTCTTCGACAACGGGAAATATGGCGAAAGATTGAAGTTCAGGTTCTGGTGGATCTGCGACGACACGTTTAGAATCGACTTCCACAAGCTTGCAGATGTTGATACTAGCAAGATAAAGAGAGATCTTTGTGATGTCTTGGAAGGCATGGATTTCTTTGAGCGATTCAAACGTTCTAGCGTAGAGTTCAAAGAATGGGAGGCGGAATATGTCAATCATAAAGGGGATGATGGCAGCGACGTGGAGTTCATGAGGATTCAAGCGGATGTTCGTGAATTCGAAGAGTCACGGGCTTCACCTTAGTGCCACCACAGAAGACAGTTACAGATATTCGATCAAGTGATGGCCATTTTCTTCATTCCTTCAACTCTGTTGTTATGTGATACCAATCATCCCTTTGGCACTTGCTTTACGATAGCTACTAAATCAGCCAGTATTGCACTCGCAGAATCATACTCAAACTTCCAGCATCTATTAATTATATCTCCAGTACTATTCTCACTTCCAATAACAGGCGTGATACCTGTGTCGACGATCTCCCAAGTATCGCCATCAATGCCTGCATATGGGATTTTCCATTCCGTAATGTCATAGATCGCAGATCCAAGAGCGTATAACTCTCGCTGCATCATAGAAAGTTCACCGACTTGTTCCTCTGGGAGAGCTGGGCAGTACGCAGGCTCGTATGTGTGAGCACCGAACTCCGGATAGGTCTGACTGAGAGCAGAACTAGCAAAGTCGCATATCTTGAGGGTATCGTCACTGAAGACGAGGACATTTCGCGTCGAGATGTCTCCCCAGATGACGTCTCCGGAATGGAGGTGATAGATGCTCTCGGCAACAGTGGTAGCCATTTCAAGTCGACGATCGATTGAGGGTGGTACCGGAGTTTCTTCGATGATGTTTCGGAGATTGCCCTTAGTCGCGCGTTCCAGCTTCAATGCGATAGCGTGACCGTCATCGTCATGAACAATGCCAAAGCAATTCGTTATGTGGCGATGTGGAGATATGGCTTTGTAAACTTCGTGCTCACGAGTGAGGTCGTTACTGGTTTCTTCAACCATTGAAGGCGGACCGTAGGGTTTGCCGTCTATCCATATCGTTTCCGCTTTCAGAACAACTTCTGGCTCAGATTTGTAAACGTAGAGAACCGAGTGATCAGTCCTCATAAGAACATCAACTCGGCTTCTAATAAATATTGCCGTGGGTGATAGTCCCATCTTTTCACACAGAGGGAATGGTCTGGCTTAAATTTAGTTAGTACTGAGTAGAGATGCGGAGAAGTAGTGGTACTACGAAAAGCACGGATTAACTCTCGTTCCGACACTCTGTCTTACCCTTGTTGGTTGTGAATCGGCCACAATATGTTACGCGGAGTAATAAGCAGGGGATAGTTCACGATTTAATACCATGGGCGCGTAGTCTTTAACATGATTGACTATGGAACTCCAGTGAGGATTCAGGTCATTTGAAATCGTGAAAACATATCCTCACAGCATTTCTTGAATCAACTATATCCAGATATCCGGGATGACTACTCTTGTCAAAGAATAACATGGCTTCATGGGACTCTCTTATGGGGATCCCTGCTACTTTCAGCTCTATGAGAATGCTTTGAGTAACTTTGAAGACGCAAGCTCAACCACAGCTCGGGCTGTAGGAGAGACGCGAATTGGTGCCAACATTGCGAAATCGTGAACCTGTCCATCCGCCTTGATAACTGCCGCATCAACGCCCAGCTGCTGCAGGCGATGACCAAAGGCTTCGCCTTCGCCAATCAACGGATCTGCGCCGGAAACGAAGACAGTCGTGGGCGGAAACTTGGCGAGAACCTCGTCCGGGGCGAACTGAAGGGGCGAGGTCAATGGCAGCTTTCTGTCTTCTTCATTGGGGAGAAAAGCGGGGATCATCCAGTCCATGGTCTTTTCAGAGAGATAAGGTCCGTCTTTGTATGTCTTGTAGGTCTCAGACTTGCTGTGAGTGTCTGTGACGGGGTATAGCAAGACGATTTGACCAATCTTGGAGGGCAGGTTGCGGCTTTGAGCGAGCTGGGTCATAGCAATGGCCATATGTCCTGGGAATAGGTTAGACAGTGGTAAAAGGATATAGATGGCATTTTTCACCTCCAACACTGTCGCCAGCTAGACCGAAACGATCGGCTTTGATATTATACTTATCGCCATTCTTCACGAAATGATCAAGAACTCCGTAGACCTGCTCAAACTGAACGGGGTACTGCGCTTCAGGAGCTGGGGTGTAGTAGGGAAAGACAACAGCTGCACCAGTCTGGCGAGCAAAGTCCTCCATCAAAGCCCCATGTGCCGTAGGACTGCATCTGTCAGCACATATTCACGAATCGCCTGTGGCTGACTGACCTGCCAAGAATCCATCCACCACCGTGCGTGTAAAAGATCATGTTCAGCGTGCCCTGGGCACTAGCAGGTCGGAATATGACGGTTGTGATATCTTCACCGTTGACTGGTACTTTGACCTCTTCAATCTTGATGTCCGACGCAGCCTTGTAGTTTTGGATGCCTTCCAAAATGTCCCGCGCTTCCTGATAAGTCTTAGTGTACAGCGGTGGCCCCTCAGCGGCCGCATCCGCAAACTTGCGGTTGATTGGGTCAAGATAAGTGTCCATATCGAATCTGCTTCGAAAGTGTAAAGTATGCTTCGGTGTTGATGAGAAATGGTTGAACAACTATCACTGGGCCTTTCGTGTCTCTTTTATCTTCACGGTTACCGACATCAAAGGCGCAGTTGACCAGCCCCACAGCTGATGCCATGTCATCATTGAATCACCCACCACTAATTATCACAAACGATGCGTCAGCAAGTGCTTATCACAGGCATGATTCCTAAGCGCCATCAGTTCTCTCATTGGTTCCACAATGCGGCACGTTGTGCTGATAAACCATAAAATACTAACTAAAACAGAGACGCTGCTGCAGAAGCAGTTAAACGAGAATTGCGTACGACCACTGTAGTATATCAGACAGAGTAACACATAATAAATTAATCGACTTCATAGATGACGACCTTTACACTAACATGATTTCAGCCCCAAAGGGTGTCGTCCATGCTGAAGTTGCATAGCAGCCCTTGCTGTAGTCATTTGTTATCAGCCGAGTTCAGGCCCACTGCCGAAAACCTATGATATGATCTATCCTGAACCCTTACGCGATACAATGACAAATATTTTATCTTGGTATTCCATAAAAGGGTAATGTTACTCATGTCAAGATTAAGCGACGGCACTGCTCGGAAACGATGCGCGGCTGTCGTAACTTCCGGAAAGCATTCTGAACGAAGGATCTAATCCCTTGACCCTCGCTTCAATGATGACACACAGGCATGTGGGTAGTGGCAGCTATTTCTCTGTCTAGGGATTTGGTGACATATGCAAGCTGACTGCAGGTGGCCTCGCTTGCATGATCGGCAATCACTGAGGTTAAAGATAAGCCAACAACATAATTCCAATTACCGTTGTGGGGACATTTCGATGAGCACAGTAACCCCATATAGTGGTTGCGGGAAAGCTTTTCCGAGGTCGTGGGCTGGCTTGTGAAACAATCGGTCTAGTACATAATCTAACTAAAGATCCTTCTAAGTTACTTCAACTCATGCAGTGACTGCGCATCATTCTAAACCATATTGTGACCGCCACTAGAAAGCAGTAGTAGCTAATAATGCAAGGTGAGATCCGTCATGCGTAGCTGCAAAGATCCGATCATTGTGCGTTATGGTTATAAAAGCTTTAAGGTATCAAGATACATATCACCAGGGCGTGTTTTTAGCTAGCAACAGGAAGTGATACTGGTAAAGAGACAAAGGCTTAGCGACGAAGTTCAGGTTCGCAATTGTAGACTTTGGATGGAAGGTAATGAAGTGGTAAGTATGTTGGGGATTGTGGAGACTCTGTATCACATAGCGGCTGTCTAACTTCCAAGGTCACCTACTAACGTTCAAACCCCATCAAGGATACCCACGGTGCCACGTAGCTTGACTGGTAAGCGCACCAATGTAGAGGGAGTTTGAACGTTGTGGACTCAGTGGCGGCTTATCATCATGTTTAGATCGTATAGTCCTGTTTGTTAGACTCTTGACCGATTGCCTACGAAAGACTTGCCTTATTTCACTGATACTATCTTATCTTTCCAATCACCTCTATAGCGTCTGACTTATGACTATGAGCCTGGTATATCGAAATTGTACCCGCTCTTGATAATGGCCTCAACACTCGATCAACCGTCCTAGCTAGAGACGACTTTCTAGATCCCCATCTCAGGACATCATTAAGTGACCGGGTATGTCCGCTTGAGGCCAATGATTTGACAAGCTGATTAATCTAAGTTATATTGGGCTGCTGAGAATACACGGTCGAGATCCTCATTCCGGAATTTTGAGAAATGAAAGTTTGCGATTGGGTAGAAATCACGAAGACTCGATGTTGCAACATTTGTAAGCGTTTGGACAGCACGGGTTAAGCAGACATAGAAACCTATTATATCGTGATATTAACTTCACTAAATATTGAAGTCTGTCTACCGATTAGATGAAACTATTTATGTACCATACTTGTCTTTATTGTGAATGTAAACTGCTCCAAGGATAATCCAATCTACCCCAACCCACGTCAAGGTCTTCCCTCGCTCAACATAAGCCCTATTCACAAGGCGGTCACACCTGGAAGCGCTATTGCCTTAGATTTCACAGATGATGATAGCTTGCCAGAGTTCGAGAAGGGTCACCAGTACTACACGATCTTGACTCACGGGGCATGGAATATCACGATCTCAATCGTCACGAAAGATTGGTTTATAAAGACAATACTTGATGTGAAGACTCCAGAGACTTTCCAAGGTAGGGCAATCGCAATCGCTGTTGTGACGGATACTGTCGAGGAACCGAAAAATGATACCGTAGCAGGCCTTGCTATCATTCTTCATCAACCGGCCAAGCTTGGGATAAAAGTCGCTGATATTGTGTGAGAAGTGCAATGTTTTTGACTCGCAAAAGGCGATCTCGACTCTAAGGCATTCTTTATCTGGATAGAAACGGGAAAATACATTTATTTTTAGAAATGTCTATACAATAACACAAATCCTACATCAGGTTGCTTATACACTTCGCCTCTGCATATTTTTATTTTATCATCTTTATAACTTGATGGTAATATGTATCTCACATAGGACAGAGCGCTAGATAATTACTAGTTCCCAGAAGATGACTTTCAAATAATAGCTACAGTGAAGAAGTGTCACGGCTATACGACCCTGATCATCCAAAGTTTGCTTCGTCAACAAGAGAAGAACTACGGATGACGGCGGCCTATAAGGTTAAGCTTTAGGCTGCGAACACAGATAATGAAGAACAAATTGATAAATTCAGACTTTCTCCAGGGTAATGAATGACATCAACATTCCAGTGACAGCACCACTAAAGTAATTCCGGTATGGCTGGGTTCAGGGCCTGCAAGGATACCCCTGGTAGCTTCGGCTCCCCGTCCTCGGATTCGGCTTTGTATGAGGTCCTTAGCCATCGAAATAGCATCGGTACATGACCGACAACAGAGCTTCTCGCAACGGCAGACACTGTTTTACAGGTAGGAAATACCAAATTTAACCCTACAGTACCATCCAAACATCGGTCAAGACAACAATGGCATGTTCCAAAGTGGACCATCTCGTATGGCCAGCCCTAAATAACCACCACTAGGCACTTCTTGGCCGTTTCACCTATTAATAGTTCCCCCACGAGATTAGTCATTAGTGTTTCTCCCTTCAGAAAAAGACGAGAGGGAGAAAAGCCAGCGTGCAGAAAAAAGATCCACCTGCATCCCAATTTGATCTCTTACATCCCGCCATGGCCAAATCGAGATAGCAATGAAGCTGTCAAGAGTCACTCCTTTCACGCTCTTGGCAGCAAGCTGTCAGGCTGCTTATGTGCAGTTTCAAGACTGCGCTGACACGTCGGTTGCCAATAAGTCGCTCATTCCGGAGAGTTTTCGCGCGAGTGTCGGGCTAGGGGGGGATGGGTTTGAGTGGCGGTTTGAGGTTATTGCTGGGCAGGCCGGTCGGAATGCCTGTGAGATTGATATCCGCGATGTTGTACCGAGATTTACGGTTATCGACTATGGGAGCGACCCGAAGGAAGTCTTGGGAGAGATCGTCAATATGTCTTGCTACACTTCCGAATGGCTCGGCCCGAGAGCTCATTTCACCATCGCATCTTCCTTCGAACGATCAGCTTTCCTCGACACTTTTCGAACAACCCTGGAGATGACATCCAAAGACAACGAATCACTCTCCTGTATCCGAGCAATGCTCACTCCCGCTGCCCCAGAACCAATCCGCCTTCTCAGTCTTTGGCTCCCCATCGCCACTTTCGCTCTAACCTGTATCGCAGCATGTTGGCCGGCCCAACAACCCACCAGCTCCTTAACCTCAAAGAATGGCCGTATCGCACGCGCCATCAACCTATTAGCTTATATCCAGTTTATGTTTTTCTCCGGCGCTCTCAGCCTCCGATACCCTGGCTTCTTCCAACCTCTTGTCGGCCTCTGTAGCTGGTCTACCTTGATGCTTCCGGCTGGACTGGTAGAAACCGACTCTCCTTATCCACGAGCCGGCGTCAAAGACGGCATTTACGAACACAATGGGACGATCACTGGGGCTCCGGGCTTGGAGCTTTTGACGCAAATGACGGGGTCGCCGGTGAAACCACAAAGCTGGATGAATACTTTCGTCCTATCACTCGTCATCTTTTTCTTCCTTTACTTATCATCATATATCAGCTTCCGATTGAGCCATCGCGAGCCAATCTCGAACTTTACTCTGGCGACTCTAGGAGCGCAACTCAAAGACCGATACTGGGCTGTTGTGAGGGTCTTCCTCAGCTGTTTCATGCTGCCGATCAGCGCATGGGCAACCTACCAATTCCTCGACGACCAGATCTTTGGATATCGAAACTCAGCCATGGCAATCATAATCCTGATTGTACTGTTGGCAGGCTTCTGGTGGAGTTGGACAAGGGACTCCGACATGGGATCACTGGTGATTCAAAGCCCAGGTCGGCTGAACAAAGACCCAGAATCCGGGCGACAATACTACGCTTTGGTGTTGTTCTCACTGATGTTTCTCCGAGGAAGTGTCATTGGTGGATTGCAAACGTATACCTCTGTTCAGCTTGGTGTTCTGTTAGGATGCGAGCTTGTTCAACTGCTAGCAATGACGTTCTGGACAAGATTTGCATGCTTTATTTCCCTTACCGGCATTCTGTCAGTCTCGAGGCTGGCCTTGTTCGCACTCCACATCGGCTTTGTTCCTGGGCTCGCTAGTCACTCAAGCAGGATGCTTGTCGCTTATATCATTCTTTGTGGGCATGTTATCGTACTCACTTGCATCTTCCTCCTGCCCGCGGTCGTCGACATGGCGCATCTTATTATGTACGGCAGGGCCGTAACAATGTCGGACGCTGAAAGAGGGGGACCTGTCCGAGAAGTCCCTAGGCCTGTTGGGCGCGCCCAAACATATATTGAAGCGCTTCAAAAGTCGGAGCCAACCAAGAATGGCGGTTTAAACAGCCACAGTCGAGCATCCGCACCAGAATTAAATCGGCTTCTGTTGGAAATGATCCTGAAGCGCGAAAAAAACACTCCGTTGATCGGTGCAGCATCCCAGAAAGTACTAACAGAGTTTCTGGGAGACTTAAATGGGAGAGATAGAAGAGCCGAAACTGAGAACTCCAATGTCTTCAGTGACTCTTCCAGTACGCTTATTGATTCGAAAAGCTCCAAGGAGGGAATTGCCCCCATTGCAGATATTTCAGCCGTCGACCTAATCTCTGAGATCTTCTCAGAAGAAAATTCAGCTATTCGCAACACCCCTTTGCAACATGACCTCGACCGTCCCATCAACGAATACTTTATCTCATCTTCTCACAACACGTACCTCCGAGGCCGCCAGGTCGCCGCCCGCTCCAAGCTCAAAGGCTATATCTCAACGCTTTCACAAGGTTGTCGATCCGTGGAGGTAGATTGCTGGGATGGACGAGACGGGCAGCCGATTGTCAAGCACGGATACAGTTTGACAACGTCTATCAGCTTTCGATCTGTCATCGAGACCATCAACAATTATGCGTTCTTTGCTTCTGACTTGCCTTTGTGGCTATCGCTGGAAGTACACTGTAGCCCGGCGCAGAGGGATATAATGGCACGTACCATGCTTGAGATATTTAGATCGAGCTTAGTAGTCGAGCCACTTGATTCTTCTGCACAGAAACTACCCTCGCCCAATCAGCTACGGGGAAAGATCCTGCTGAAAGTCAAGGTAGCTCAAACGCCAGAGCCACTTCAGGAATCACTTGCACCTGAATACTTGAACTTGGACGGACCTGTAGAAGATGTTGAGAACGATGACCCCCAGGAACTGCCAGGTGACTTGCTACAGAGTCTTGCAGTATATGGGGCCAGCAGAAGACTACCGAAAGACGCAGAGTTCGACACACATAGGAACTTCATCTACTCTGTTTCTGAGCGAAACTTCAAGAAACACAACAGAGAAAACTGTTCGCTCGAACTAGCAGGAACACATCATCTTGTTCGCGTATATCCTGATCCAAACAGGGTCGACTCTTCCAACTTCGACCCCCTCCCATGTTGGAGACACGGGGTTCAGATGGCAGCTCTGAACTGTCAGACTGACGACTTCTACATGAGTTTGAATCAAGCAATGTTTCATGGAAGCTTAGGATATGTACTGAAAGATCGGCCGCAACCAACGAAGATAAGACTCCAAGTTGATGTTCTCATGGCACAGGGTCTGAAGGTTTCAACAGGAAGTGGTCCCGTTTACGTCAAAACTCAGCTGATTGCACCTGATACATTGAAACAGAAAGCACGGACGGCGGCTATTCCTATACAAGGCTCAGATGTAGCCTTTGATGAAAACTTGGAGATCTCGATGGAGACGAACTATCCTTATCTCACATTCCTGCACTGGTCGGTCAAGACCATGTCCAACGGGCGTTCTATGTCGATTGCTTCGGGTACTGCTAAGCTTGACAATGTGAGGGAAGGATATAGGGTCCTCCCGCTGGGTGAAACGTCGAAGACCGAGGGGCGTTTGTTATGTAAAATTAGTATCAAGTCGATGTAAGCGATTGTGACGATATTTCATGATTTTGAGTTAGAACAACATTGGCGCACAGCTTTTATATGTAACAATGGCCTGCTTCCATTTCTCATCGTCCTATAGGAATGTAGATACAGTGTAGAGGCTCCAGATCATGTCAGTGGATGATGATTACAGCCATTAGTCTCAAGTTCTCAACAATGGAGACCAGAATCCTGTCGGGTCTGCAATGGTGACTGTAGTCGTTCGTGTGATGTGAGATAGCACAAATGCTGGAGGGAGCCTCCGCTCAGGTATTGAAGCACATATTCCAAGGGTCACAGAAGATGTCTCTGTTTGCCAATCATGCCAGGCAGACACTTGAGGTCTCGCATTGTCACACAGCGCAAAACGTTGAAGTTGCATCACATACGCCCGGTGCATCCGGACATTCCATTCTGGGCCTCTAGTATGTGCATAGTATCGCGTCTTAGCCCATTTGACTGCTTCACTATCCGCGATTAGCAAAATTCGCCGTTTGTGGCTTGTTTTAGAGCAGCTGAGTTCCTTCGGAGGCTAGGCTCGGCCCACTAATTAGTCCTCCGTTTACGCTTTGCAACTGAAACATTGGCGATACCCCGCTCGCAGCCCAGTCTAGACTTAACCTTCACGCCGTACTATTGATGCATGATATCAATATCATTGTCGATAGGTCAAGTAACGCCGCCCCTATGACTGCCAAGGGTCTCGGTTATGTGATTACAGCCTTTTAATTCGTCAAAGATTGTGATAACAAAGTGAGCACAGCAAGAGAGCCTCGCTAGGGGCTCACCGCCTCCGAAGATGCATCATCGATGCAATAGCCTATCTCAAAACAACACAACGAAGTGACAACCTCTGCATTATCTCCAGCACTTGAGGCATAGCATCGGGGCTTATGAGGAGGTATTTGCAGCCGCGTATATCTGACGCGGCCGAGACAGGGCCGGCCTGTGAGCACAAACCATAACCGAAGATGGTGCTTGACTACTGGCCCTCTCTGGAACACTACTTATCACATTCCAATGAGCGCACTGCCAAGACTTCGAATAACCACATGGATCAAGGTGAGTAAAGCCAGCCGACGGGCATGAAAGCGGGGGTGGCGCTTAGCTGAAAAGTGAAAACTGAGCCAAGACAGTCTCTTGAACGGAAGCAAGGCTGTTGTGTAAATCATACCGGACTCGTACATAGTTGCCTCGACACAATCGTGTTGAAGCGACATATTCCGTTGCTGGATCACCATTTATCATAGCTACCTCGAAATTGCTGTAACATCATACTATGCTGCAGATAGTTCTAGGGATAATACGTTTCTTCCAGATAAGCTGCCTAGTCCGCCGAAGGACAATCTTGATTCACGTAAGTTAGGTACTTTCCAACAAGAGGCATGTGCAGAGAGGCTGCTTAGAACCCAAATTGAACTTAGGAACTCCCCATTTGTGCTCTCGGCCACTAAACGTGGGCACGGTACTTTGTGACGACCTTGTCCTCAGGGGCAAGAAAACACCGAACCTTGAAATAAGGTGTTAAAATAAACTAAGCAAAAAGTGCCCTAAGCTTAGGCTAAGTTTACCTAAATACTTTTATCATTTAGGGTCAAGGTCCTGAGTTTTCTTTCCTCCCCTAGCTTATTAGGCAGAGCGAAGCGAACTAGCAGGGTCTAGCTTTCAGCTGGTATTGGCAGACGCCTCCTGGGCTCTAGACTTTCACCTAATGCCTGAAAAAGCCCATTGCATATCCTAAGTGGGTCCAAAGATTGGCTATAGATGCAGAGAAAATTCCAGGCGACCGATCATATGTGCTTTACGACAGGTCGGCGCTGGGAAATCGTAGGAAGGCGCAGTGAGTTTGCACAAGACCTCGGATGTCAAGCGGTGCTATACGAGTACTAGACCCTCAACCTATCCAAGGCACTTCCTGAGGTCAAGGGACATCTATAAAGGAGTGTTCCGCTTGCTGTTGGTAATAGAGACTTTCTTAGCAACAACAATAAATCACCAGCAAGCCCAAGAACCTCATCCCACAGAACCATCGCCACAATGAGCAACCATAACATGGAGCAGCTGGACAAGGCTCATGAGAAGGGTGTTGTACTCGGCCTTGCTGGCTTCGGCACAGGACAGCGCCTTGACATCGATGTAATGCTGACCGAGCAGCCTGATACCTTCAATCTTTACCTTATCGCTTTGATGGAACTCCAAGGAATGAAAGATCTGCCTTGGCCGACCCCCGAAGGCTATTCCTTTGAAGATGGGAGCCATGCGGACTTGAAAATGTCCTGGTTCCAACTTACTGGCTAGTACCCTGCCCAGTCCAGTGCACGGCTTATATGGCTGACCAGTTGTAGGCATTCATGGACAACCCGTGACTAAATGGGATGGCGAGGGACCGCGGGGATACTACTGTACCCATAGTAAGCCGCATTTCGGAACCTGGCACCGTCCGTACTTAGCAATGATGGAGGTAAGACACGCAGCACGCAACATTCCAACTTACACTAATTGCCGCGAAAGCAAACACTATTTCGTCAAGTGGCCAATGTCGCCAAGCGATTCTCCGAGTCAGACATCCCCGACGAACAGAAGGAGAAATATCTTGCTGCTGCTCAGCGGTTTCGTCTTCCGTACTGGGACTACTTTCGCCCCCGAGCGTACACCAGGACTACATTTCCAGGAGTCACCAACCCCAAAGATGGCACGACAACCGCTCCCTATGACTGGGGTGCTCCGCAAATCTTCACAATGCCGCAAGTCATGGTCAAGCGTCTTCCAGATAATGAACTGATTTCTATGCCAAACCCCCTCTTCCAGTTCGAGTTCAGCACCGAGCAGCTCAAGAAGATTTCAGTTGATAATGATCCGGAAACCAGAATCAAGGAACAGTTCGTAAGTATGGCCTTATCCTTGAACGAACTGATTGTTACTCATACATCACCCACAGAAGAAAATACTCAAGACAATCCGACATGGAGGATCCAATGCAGAGGCCATGGACGAAATGAATAAGCAGCTGAATAAAGACCGTGAAAGCCGTGTTAGCATGTGTCTGGCCTTGATGGAAGACGAGATTTACAGAAATTTCAGAACGTTTTCAACCAACGCGGTTTTCCCGAAGCCCAATGAGAAACCGAAAGCAACGCTCGAAGACCTTCCGGGTCTATCGAGGATTTCCACGGTGCTTATCATGTCACAATCGGAAGTAAGAACGGACATATGGGTTCCATCGCCTCGGCGGCTTTTGACCCGATCTTCTGGATGCATCATTGGTAAGTCTGGCTGGGAAGATGCAGTGGATTGACTGGCTAACAATAGTGCACAGCCAAATTGACAGACTGTTCGCCATCTGGCAAGCTGCCAACGGCGATGAGCAATGGTTCAATGAGCTTCGAGAGAAAGACCAAGGACTGGCCAAAATCGACCTGACGCCGTTCCGCAAATCGGTCTCGGAGAACAATGAGAAGAAGTACTGGACCTCAGACCTGTCTAGGAGGACCACGGACTTCGGCTACACGTATCCGGACTTGGCAAATGGACAGACAGGGGACACGGTTCGTAAGGAATTCAGGGAAAATTATGAGTGGGCTCGACGAACCACCGCTAGGCCCGTTCTCGGCACACCACCCGATAGTATGCAGCCTGTACAAGTCGGTGAGGCCCAGGTCTTCAAGTACAAGCGCGGCACCTCGTCTGGAGATCTTTTCAAAAACCCCGGCGTCCCCGTGCATGAGATGCAACAGCAAACTGTCATGGCCGCCATGTCTTCCAACCCACAGCACGCAGACGATTGGTACATCGACGTCGTGGTCGAGAGGTAAGGGTACACATTCGCGCTCTTCTTACAGTAGCTAATACAGCTTTGCAGAATGCTCGCTGATGGAAACTTCACCATCTACTACATCATAGGCGAAGTTCAAGGACAGACCGGCCCGGAGTGGTCGACTCTCCCTGGCTTCGCGGGCCTGTCCCATATCTTGGCCGCGCCCGCCAATGTGTGCGATAACTGCGCCAGTCAAGAAGAGCAACGACAGCTTGTGACCAGTACAACTCCCATCACTTCGCTGCTCCTCGACTACGTCAAGGTCGGAAAGCTGAACAGCATGGATGAGAACGATGTGAAGCAGTTCCTCATTAAGAATTTGAAGTGGCGAGTTGAGACTGTAAGTACATACTCTGATATTGAGTCGAGACCACGGCTGACAGTCTCCTTTTTTCAACGACCAGATCGCTGGCGAGGTCCTTAATCCCAGAGATATGGACAGGGATCACACTTTCAACCTTAGCATCAGTCGCAAGCGGATTCCAGTGCCACGGAGCGCCGGTGATGTCCAGTATGACACTTACCCTGACGTCATCGAGGCTATTATCAGAAATTCTTCTTAGCTACGAGATGGCTTCTAGATAGTGCAGTTTGCCGCCTCGGCGAGAGCACTTCTTTATCAATAGTAGAACCTTCACATGTAACTCAGTACGTAACCAGTGATATGTTGGATCATTGTTTGGGAAACATTCCAGCATTGCAGGTGACTGTTGGGTGGAAACCTAATTGAGGGACAGAGTGAATGAGACTCAGGAATAACATCATATTGTCAATCACCCTGAACATTTACGTTCACTTAATTCCTTGAAAGTCTTGAAGTTAAGATGAATTAATCTATTTATACCTCTGAGAATTATCTCCGGCGAAAGAACTCACCAAGTCTCTATATCCTTCACTGCTTAACCGAGCTCGCGAGCTTGATGCCAAACTGCATAAACTCCTGTGTGAATTTCAGATTCGCTTCCGGAATTGACTTCTCCCTCTCCCATCTCTCCAAAATCACCCTCGCCTTGTCCAACTCTTCCCAGACCTGGATAAACTTATTCGACGTCGTAGATCCCAAGCTTGCAAAGGCCCTCTTCATGGCATCTGGCTTAGCAACCTGGATTGCACGGTCATCAGGAATAGGATGGATCGCAGCCTTGTTCTGATTCGCCGTTTTCACGGACAGAATACTGGCCTTGACGCAGTAGATTATCATGGCCGCAAGACCGGCTCCCAGCGCGGTAGCAACACTAGAGCCTGTCAAGTTCTTGCCCGTCTTGGAGCCTTCACCGGTGCCTTTCAGCTGGTCTTGGACTACGTCGACGCCTGGCAGGATGTAGGTGATGCCGACTTCGGGTGTCCATTGGAACACAGTCCCGTTGGAATAAGCCGCGCCGATGCGGAAGAAGCTGTTGGGCCATGGACCACTGGGATAGTCAAGCTCAGTGAACTTGCCCTTGTCGGGTGCAGAGCAAAACATCAACACCTTGTTTTCTACAGCCCTCTTTAGCACGGCATGCACTATGGAACAGGATCAGCAACAGCCTCAATAGTTTGCAGCAACAACTCACATTCTTCCTTCATGTGGTCTTTACCGGTTTCGATCGGCAGGGTCCATGACATGGAGATAATGGTAGCGTTCTTGTCCAACGCTGCTTGAATCGCCTACTAGTCATCAGCTTCCTGACTTACGCAACGGCGAGTCTCGGTATACTTACACGTGCGGCATACCTTGGATCGATGGTGCTTTTCCCGTCTGCCCCATTATAGGTCTTGAGCCGAATCGGATAGACTTTGGCCATTGGGCAGACACGTAGAATCATACTCGCCATGGTCGTACCGTGGCCCCGCGCCGACAAATATGGCGGATTGACTCTCTCATCGTGAAAGTCAAAACTCTTTCCCTCGAGGACTTGGTTCGGACGGCCAATCTCAAACTTGTCAACCCCATCGTCAATGAGTGCAACGACAACATCACTCTCGATCCTCTCCGTCGTGCCCGAGTTTTGCCTTGTTTCGAGAAAGCTTGTGACTGTATCTTCCCAGTATGGAGCCATGGCACTCGCAAAGCTTTCAATGGATCTTAACCAACGGTCTTCATTTACGCCTTGGTCTGGAGTCGAGATCGTTGTCGGGGACACGATATTAGATGTCACTCCGAGTGCGCTTCCTGTGGCTGGGCCGACTAATTTGACCCTGATGTGACCGGACTTGTTGCCACTGAACGATAGACTATCGCTAAACCGAAGTTGCGCTTCGTGGGGAGATTCTCGATTCTTATTGAGTCTGCGCTCAAACTCGATAATTCGTTGGTTGGTCCACTGTGGACTATCATAGGTCTTCTCGACTGTCAGTGTCTGGAGAGCATATGCAATTAGATATATACAAAACATACCATGTGAGGTGGTGGTGGGATAATCTCCACTTCTTGAAGATGAGGTAGCAAAGGCAAAGCATCCTGCTCGCTCCATGCTCTAAGAACAGCATTGCTGCCACTCCAGATCAGAGTAAGCTTCCTCAGCTGTCGTTCTGGAGGCGAGCGTACACTCTCTGAGCCATATGAAGGTGAGCTCTCCTCCATTTCGACCTTACTGCTGATATGAAGGATGGTCTCCGGATCCAAATCCGTCTTTTGCCAGTCCAGATGCTCAATCACAAACTTCTCCAGGGCTGATTGTATCACCTCATCGCTGTGAACCTTTTGCCCTGAGTCTCCAGAATCCTCCACGGATAGCTTGATGATATGGCGCACTCCTTTCTTGTACAGCCAATCAAGAAAGTATTTCACGTCCTTGCGACTGTTAGCACCTGGCAGAGTGGCTTTGGCCTGGTGGGGTAGTTTGTCCTGGCGATCCGCTGAACGGCCCTTTACCAAGACTTCAACGCGAGGAAACGTTGCATACTGGAGTACAGGGTCAAACTTGTAGCCGTCCACTGCGTTCTCGCCAAACCTCTTGGTGAATTCTTTCCATGGTATCGGGCATGGCAAACCACGATAGTCGAAACCTATCTGGATGTCATCCATGTTCTTGCCGTATAAGAAGAACATGACCATCTCGGCGTTACGCGTCCTCATGTAATAAAGCTTTAGCTTCTGCAAAATCTCATCCGAGTTCTTTTCACGGTTTCTCAACGCACTCTGGAAGTCCGGGTTCTTCTTGGAGGAGGAGCTCGGTTTGACCACTCGCTTTTCGCTCTCAGGGTCCCTTTCTGGGCGGGCTGTATTGCTTCTCTTGATACCAGTATTCGACGTTGGCTCAGCATGCCGAGAAGCGTATAGTGCGTCAGTCTCAATTAACTCTGGCCCATTCGTCCTCGGAGACCGGAACCGACTTCCATCTCGCTCACTAGCATCTCGATCTCTCAAACGATCATTGATGGCCGGTACTCCAGCCTGTTCGAGTCTGGCACGTTCCTCTTCCTTTTTCTGCTGTCTTATTCGCTCACGGTCATCAGTAGGACCGGCTGGGCCACTACTACGGCCGTATCTTTCGGCATCTCGGTCTCCCGGTCCTTTGGCCACGGGAATGGCCTTTGACTCTCTGGCGTTGGCAGGCAATCTGGGTTCTCTGGGAGGGGCTCTCTCTGCTTCTTTTTGAGCTTCTTTAGACTCTCTTTTTCTTCGTTGCGCGGCCTGGGCGGTGCGATACTGCTCCATGTACGTCTTCCTGGTGTTCGCGTGCTCCTGGAAAACCGAGCAGCCGTTCAGATCAGATATGTCGAGAAACGTCTTTGCTGATTTTGGCTTGTTCATTCTTGCCATGAAGTCTCTTTGGATCATCAAGTCAATTAGTGCCGATCTTGAATCTGTACAGTCCCTGAACTGTACGGCATGGTGCATCGGAGTCTTGCCCGTATGATCAGTCATGCTCAAAGCCTCGTCGCTGGCGTTTTCGATGAGCATCTTCATAGTCTCAGGTTTCAACTTCTCGCCAAACGCTGCATGAAGACACGGCTTGCCATCGTGCTTACTACACAAGGCTGTGTTCAGGTTTTGAGCACTCTCCTTTGGTTTCTTGTGACTGACGCAAGCGGAGATCATGTAGTCGAGTAGTTGATCTTGGCGAGTTCTAATGGCCATTAAAATTGGAGTCTGTCCGTCTTTGTTCTTGTACTGGAGCAGATCCGGAGCTTCTTCCACCAGCCTCCGAGCAAGGCGTTCGACCTTTTCCGGCTGGAGACCATTGTGTTTGACGACTTCGACGAGTACGTGAAGCAGATTGCCTGCTGCTTTGGTTGAGCTCTTAGCAGTGATGTCACTGAACGTTTGGAAGAAGTCGTCAGCTTGGGCCTCGCTTGTGAAGTCCTGCTCTTCCCTGATCCACCCACGTGCCTTCTCCAAACGGGTATCGTAAGCTTCTTCTAGATGCTGGTATCTGTAGACACCATCCTCATCATCGAGGGGGTCCTGAATCAAGGCTGACTCGAACTCGTCGAGAGAATTGGCATACTCTTCTTCCATGTCAGAAGCCATGTTATGCACTACGTCAAGCTTTGTGTCTAGGTAGAGTAGAATAAGGTGAGATGAGACGAACCGTAGCCTGATTGAACGAAACGAGGCTCTGAGCCAGGCAATCTATCCCTGTTAGAGTGTCAGGGGTGAATGATCCACATGAGCTATTTATTAGGGTGTACCCCGCGCAGGCTGGAAAAGAAATTGCACCGTGCGACGGTGCGCATGATCCATAGAAATAACACAGAGTGGGTGGTCAGATCAAAAGACTTGATTTTGTACCAACTGCAGAGTGATCTTCGAACCAGGACAGCAAAAATCTTCAGCCTTGCAAATCTTGAGTTCAGCAAGATGACCGAATCCTATCAAAATGACACTGAAGGTCTTAGCCTTGACATGTACGAAGCTGGGGAGGGCGACTTTCATGTGTTCAATGTTGCCCCAGACCAATACCATCGACAAGAAGCTCTTCAACGCACCGGCGCCGTGGAAATTAATTGCAGCATCGAAAAGGTTGTGCATGGAGCCCTCGCTCCTGATAGCGACTACTATGCAACTCTAATCGTTATGCACTGGTCCTTCCAACCAAAGAATGGGAGGCGGGTTTCTGAGGCTACCATTGAGCTCCTTTTCGAGGCTGAATCGAGTGACACGGAGATCGAGGTCAAGGAAGTCTCCTTTCCCGATACATACAGCCTAATGCCAACAACACAAGACGAGTCGATCACCAAGGGCGCCGAGACGACTGTCGGCGTGGAGCAGGTCGGCCAACTGAGCTTAACTGGAAAGTGGGAAAAGACGGTCACCAAAACAACATCAGATGCCATTACGCTGAGCGGTGGAAAGCGTATGGTCAAAAACATGCCTCCCAATCGGATTGCAAGATGGGTTATCTCTGAGAACGAATCGCAGCAATCTGGAATTCCATCATCGCTCAAGGTAGCGGTACTCATCACGAGAGATGATGAGGAACGGTTCAGGTGCAGGCTGGGTCTTGATTGCAAGATGGATTTGAAGACTCAGTTTCAAGGCCTGTTCAGAAAAATCCCCAAAGACGACCCTATAATATTCCAGCCAGACCCCGAGGATAAAGGCACACGGCCCAACAGGAATGTCACGTACGGTGATGAGGACTTGGGAAGGGTCAATCTCGATGAGCTATCTGATGTTACGTTCCGCAGGGTCATATCGGATGGACAAAAAGTCTGGAGATGATTAGAGCGGAATACCAGTGTCGCTCAAAGGCACACATGATCTAGAAATCGATTGACTATATAGCTTGTCCTATGATAACCATCTCAAGTCACCCTGGAAGAGTTTAGGATGGCAGATAGACAGTGGGCAGCCTATTGCTTCACTGTGCACCTTTGACCTCGCTTGATCTTGACCCCTGTAAGTAAGATGTGATAAAAACGAGTCTCACCGCGTAATCACCATTTGCCTCCAATCACAGCATGCCAAGTGTGGGTGCTAAAGAGATTACATATCCACTTCGAATGGCGACGTAGTTTAGGCAACACCAGCCCTACGGTGTACTGTCAGGCGCTTTGCCTTTGAACGATGTTCTCACAGATCGCATGATTCATGTCCAAGTCGGTCTTTCAACGATGGACACTTCCGAAGACCTGCGGAATGAGGTACCAGGCTCAACCTCTGAAGCGGGCAGCGTATCAGAGAAAATATCTTCACCAGGGCTGGTTGTGGACACAACAACACCCAATGACAATACCGAACAAGACGACAAGGAAGATGATGCAGTCAGCATCAAGACAACAACAGACGATCTTTTTGATGATGGCACCGACACGTCGCCTCGAGAACACAAGCTTGGGCTCGACATAAACTTTCCATGGGGTTGGTCCGGTTCCTCTTATGATGATTACGAGTATGAAAAGAACCCAACAACTAGTACTTCGGCCTGCACCTGCTAACGTGGTCAATAGTGTCATTACTGTGCATGGCATACGCGATGATTATAAAACCGCCTGGATCGACAGTAAAGGGAACTGGTTTTTGAAGGACACCTTGTTCAAGGATATGTCCGTTAGAGAGATCGATTATTCTTATGAGAATCATGAAGAATCGATCCTGTATAAGCCTCATGGCATTCAGATTCTCGCTGAAAGGCTCATAGACGAATACGCGGCAGTTCGAACGAAGCTTGAAGAAGTAAGAAACAAATTACCTGAAGGATCAAGTCATGAGTCTAACAATCCTGACCTAGACAGAAACGGAGCGCCCTGTCATCTGGGTTTGTCATGGCTTTGGAGGTACTATCGTCAAAGAGGTATTAAGACATATAGCTCCCGCAGAGAGTCATGTACTCGATTCACTGACCTGTGTAGGCCCTTTCTATAGCAGCCCATGACCCTGGCAGATGTGGAAACATATTCATGCTAACGACTGGATTGGTAAGTAACGCAGCCTGTATCAAAGATGCCTGCTAACTTCGGATGAGATCTTCATGGGCTCGCCCCATCGATTCGAATCGCAAGACGATCTCGAAGATCAGCTGCACAAACTCCTTCAACTTCCCGGTCCTGAGATCAAAAACAAGACAATACCGAAAATCAAGCATCTTGCAAGACAAATCGAGGGTACCAATCTGAGATTTCTGGCTACCAAGCTATTCGACAGAGCGACCATTTTCAACATCTTTATCCAAGACCCTAAAGCTAGTCTTGCAGCGAAGCCAGCTGACGATAAGTCCCTTGGTGCTGATGGGATCGACTACGAGGGCGAAGACTTTAGTAAGGCGATAACGCCCTTCTCGAGAAACTCGCACTTCGTTGGGCATTCATTCGAAGCGGCTGGAAGATGGCGCTGGGATGACTTTGGACACATGGACTTTGTTCGTGAGGCCATCTGTTCTTTCTTTGATGATCTTTCCTACGCTTTTGGAGCAACTGGCTTTCGTAAGTTGTCTTATAGATAAAGCTTCACTTCAACTCTAACAAAGTAATAGCTTTCAAAGTCGGCTATTGTCTGATTCCTTTTCAGAAACGACTCCTCTCCCTCGCGCCCCCAACTCGGCAATTCAGCATTCCATTCGATCCAGTTCTACCGCATCCTCCCGTCCTGAAGTGGATACATGAGCAAGAGTCCTACATGTCCTTCGAAAAGACGAAATCAGGCTTCAACTACTTGCTTCTTCATGGCGGCGGAAATCCACGCATCGACATTTCCAACGTGTCCCGTCTCTTCTATGCTGCCTTGGACTCCCACGTTGTGTCATTAGATGCGAGAAACGCAGAGAAGTCGGTCATCTACTTCGAATTCGATCAGAACGACTCGCGTTACGCCAACCTTCTATCGATGTTGACGTACCTGGTCAATGTCATTCTGATTCACTTCTGGCGCGAGTTCGAAGCTTTTACTTATGAAGAATTTCACTTTCTCAGCGAGACGTGTTCGTGGACTGTCGAGGATCTGTACCATATATATTCCCAATTCAGAAAGGTGGCAACAGGTACCCGCGACCTCACAATATTCATCAGCTGCTTTGATCAATGTCCGGCCGAGGAACAAAAATGGTTTATGGACCGTATTCTGTACGAGCAGAGCAAAAGCAGCGCCACTTATCACTTGATCATATCAGCTTCTACGAGAGAAGGGCTTGATTACGAATACACCCCCCGTGGAAAGCACATCAACCTCATGGAATGCCCTTTATACAGCGAGCCGAATGTTGAATTAAAAAAGGAACTTGAGGCCAAATTGGACGAATTGGTTGCTACGCGACCAATCTACGAAGAGTCGCGATCCCAAGTCCAAGGACTACTTGAAGATTGCCATACCGCACCGCACCTGGCACACCTGGTCTTATCCTGGCTTGGATCTTCGTTTCGAGGTGCCCGAAAGCAAGTCATTGCAGCTGCTGTCAGAAGCCTACTTACGATATCAGCAAAAACCATTCTTGATGTGTTTTTGTCATCACTCGAGCCGAGTATCAAGGCAAAAGCCGAGATTGCTTTTGACTGGATCAAACACGCTGCAGAGCCTTTGTCGCCGGAGGCTCTTACTGAGGCCCTCAAAATTCACATGACTGATGACAAGGATATTATCCTAGAAGACCTTGATAGAGAAACCGAGATGGCAGAATTGGTCAAGGCTTTTAGTGGGATCATCATGGTCGAGAATGGCGACGTGAAGTTCAGTCACCCAACGTTCTACCAAGTGATCCGACTAGACGAAGATACAGAACAGTCAACTGCCAGGATCCACAGCTCAATGGCCGCAGTTTGCTTACGTTATTTTCAGCTTGAGAATGCCCAAAAGACGCTGGCCGCGTTCTGTTCCACAAGATTCGAAGGATCCTCGATGGAAACGCCGCTAGATATAGTCATCACTTCCCACCAACGAACCACCTTTGCTGAGTATGCTGTTCGGTTCTGGCCCCATCACTACAAGGCCGGTGGGCAGTTCAAACCGAAAAAGCTTGTTTATGAACTCTTCAATAGCAAGATATCCCGAGCTGCCTGGGAGGTTCCTTTCTGGCTACTCTCCAACCCTTTCACGAGGATTAATCGACATTACACATCGACGCTCCCGGTGTTTGCCATGTTGGGCCTGGAAGACCTGGTCAATGAGAAGATCGATTCTGAAAAGAATCATCCCAAGTTCAATGAAAACTGCTGGCTGTCGATCACAGAAGCTATTCGGTCAGGGGAAAACGCGCTTGCAAAGAGACTATTGGATCAGGTCGATGTGGATGAAGATGAGCTTCGAACCTCTTTATTTTGGGCAGCAGCGCGAGATGACGAAGAACTTCTAGAAGCTTTGATTTCTAAGATTCCCGATCTCAAAGCTTTCTCGTGGCCTGCAGCCTTTATGCATCGACTCACCTCAACTGGCCAGGACGCGGTACTCGCTACAGTATTATCATCTTGTAGCGACATTAACAGCATAGGGCCCTACTGGGGCTGTCCATCAACTCTTATTGCAGCCTGGCGTAATCAAGTCTCGACACTAGATCTCATCTTGAGATCAGAGCCAAAACCTGACTTGACTATTGAGGACAATACTGGCGATAACCTTTTGATCGCTGCTGTCAGGCTCGGAAATCCGGAGGTAGTCAAACTCATTGTTGGTGCCGGCGCAAATACCAAGAATGGTAGGAAGGCTCACGATCTGGTGCGGGCAGCGGTGAGAAGCGGTTCACATGAAATGGTCCGTATACTCGTTGAAGCCGGCGCTAAGCTCGAGATGGATGCGGAGGATGAGCAAGCACCACTTTCGCTCGCTGCGGCTAATGGACTTGTTGAGTGCGTGAGGGTGCTGCTTGACCACAAAGCAGACCCAGATGTCAATAGCTCTTACGGAACAGCGCTTTATGTGGCTGTGGAAAAGGAGCATCTGGATGTTGTTCGACTCTTACTAGAGCACGACCCCAAGCCAAGTATGGACATTGCACCTCCGTACAAAGACTCACTCTTCATCCGTGCTATCTGCACTGAAAACATCGAGTTGGTATCGCTTTTGATCAAATACGGTGCTAAGATTGATTACGTTGACCCTATCGAGTCATTCAACAAGTCCCCTCTGTCTAGAACTGTCCGCGAAGGAAACTTGGACATGGTGAAGCTTCTTGTCGATAATGGGGCTGATATCAATTATTCCGAAGGCGGAACGGACCCCCCGATGTTCGCATCCCTGTACTACAACCAAAACGACATAGCGAAGTATCTGATGCAGATTGAAGGAGTTGACTTGACGTGGAAAGGGCCTGAGGGAATGGGTACCCTCCATGGTGCATATAACAGCCCACAGCTGCTGCCAGATCTACTAAAGATGAACCCTCCCATGAATGGCATGAGTATATGGGGTACCGAGCTACACATGGTGGCTCGTGATGATGAGCTTGAGTCGGTGGAGATACTCCTGAAGAATGAACCGAAGCCCGACCTAGAGACGACGATGGGAGATGATGCCGTGAATGCCTTCGAGGTCGGCTATACCCCTTTACAAGTGGCTTGCCATCACCGTGCTTTCCGATCAGTCAAGGCTCTGTTGGAGGCCGGCGCTGACCCTCGCGTCCTTACCAACAACAAAGAAGATGTTATCGATATTGTGCTCGGAGGTGAGGGCAACTTGGACGACGTTGAGAAACTTATCAAGCTACTCCTTTCAGAGCCATACAATCTGCCCCTCGAAAGAGTCGATTATCAAAGCCGCACCCGGCTCCACAATATCAACGAAACTACATCCCTTGCTGTATTTCGGCTCCTCACCGAGTCGAAACCCAATTTGGATGCTCGGGACTGCAATGGATACACCCCTCTGGCAGTGGCTATCAGCAAGTCTAACAAGGACATCGCCAAATACCTCATCGACCAAGGGGCTACTGTCAATACCTTCAGTCCAAACTACGGCAGCATACTCCATCTCGCTACCAGTGCGGGATCTCTGGACCTCGTTAAGCTATTGTTGGAGGCTGGTGCAGATCCTGATCTGGTCGATCTGGAGTACGGCGAGTCCCTTCTGTACACAGCTCTTGGCATCCAAGAGCAAGACAAACTCAAAAAGATGGTTCGGTATCTCGTTGACGAAGCAAAAGTTCCAATTGACAAGTTGGGAGGCAAATTGGGATATCCCATTCTTCGAGCAACACATAGAGCATCATACCGGCATGGCCCTTCGTCAGGCCATCAATTGCTGCGGTTCCTGATCAGACGTAACATCCGCCTGGATGTTTCTGACTACCAGGGTCGCCAAGCCGTGCACTTCGCTTGCAAATCACTTCTTGCTGATAATCTCAAAGCCCTTGTTCGTGCCGGAGCAGATATTCATTCCGCCGACAAGTTTGGCCGGAAGCCGATTCACTTCGCGGCATCGAATCCATACAACCATTGTCTTGATTACCTCCTTAAGACGCTTGAAAAGACAGCTATAGACGTCAAGGACGACGACCAATGGACCCCTCTGATGTGGGCTGCACGATCTGGGCTTGATTCTGTGGAGATGCTCGTAGAACGAGGCGCCGACATTTGGGCGCGAAGCCAATCGTCTGAACAGCGAACCGAGTGGTCGCCTCTCAAGCTGGCGAGATTTTCAGGCCGTGCAAAGTGGATCACTGATATCCTCGTACCCAAGGAACTATCGAGGACCAAAGAAGACGGCTCTCGAGAAGATTGGGACGAATACTTTCACAAGAGCAAGGCAGGGCACGAAAAGCTGGAAGAATGCGATAGCTGTCTAGTTGTAAGTTGACCACTCACAGTCCTTCTCTCTACTGCGCTAACGGTTGATTATTGCTGCAGGTCATCACGGGCCTGCGATGGGATTGCATCGAGTGCATTGATACCGTTTCGTTGTGTTTCAAATGTGTCCCTCACAAGTCCTACCTCCATAATCCAGAACATAGCTTCCGGGATATTCCACCTCTTTATGAAACGGAGTCGGTGGGGGGCAGTGTGAGAAGCAACAGTCCCCAGGATGCAGTGCCTGCACATGAAGAGGATGCCAACTCGGATGGCAGTTCTGGAATTGATCTCCAGAACCTGGAGTTGGATTTAGAAGACTAGGATAGTTTTAGGGGAGAGTGTAAATAAATGTAATTAGCTAAATAGGAGTAGCTCTGGACGAGTGACCTAACTGTATTTTTGAAAGTGAATCTAAGAGTGGATGTAGATAATACTATGAGCACTATTGGTCATAAGACCTGATAACTGTTGCTTAGTCTGATATCATATAGTCAAAAGGGTTGACCCTTCGGTACCCGCGTAATTCTCTAATTTGACGAAACAACCGGGCAACCCCATCCCTATCATAACGAATACTCTCCGTCAACTCCCCGTTTCTATGATCGAAAACTATAATCCCGCAAAGTTCAAAGAACTGGAAAATGCGGACTCTGTCCAAGACCGACATTAGTTCGGGTAGTGTGGCACGGACAGCTATGCAGTCGCGTATCGTGACATAGATCTCAGACCCTCTCCAAACGATGGGTAACATGGTATCGCCATAAAAGTCTCGGATGGGGGCGAATACGCGATCTCGGCGAGCAAGACGCCGTTGCGCTGAGTTCATGGGTCGTCGGGCATGGAACCAGAAGATGATGACAAAGTCATTGTCGTAAACGTGGTGGCCCATACGGTTCATTTTGTTATATATGCTGGTGTTGTTGAGTCGGAGTGTTGGTTTAGTTGAGACTGGGCGAAAGACCTGGGGTGAGCATGGCCTTTTTATATGTCTCCCCAGATGCGACTCTGATGAAGCCGACTGATATCTATAGCCACTCGTGATGAAGAGTTTCTGCAGTGGTCATCCATCAATCACATCAGGGACTGTTCAAAGCCTGTGCAGCCTTCGCTCATCACATTACTTTGATAGCTACTGACTGCACGAAGAAAAGGTTGTTGTCTCGCGTTCGGTCGTCTCGGGAGACGTATCAGAGCTTATTCCGGCAGAGCGAACCTAGCACGAAGAAAAGAAAATTCACATCACTGCCATAAAAGAGATTTTCCAAACAGTCAATCAGTTCAGTCGCTAATCAAGTTCTATTAAAGAGGTAAAAGAGCCTCCTCAAGTTGGATCCCATAGCTGAACTTGCTGGACGGTTCCAAAGATCAATGGGATGTGACAAACCATTTACT
This sequence comes from Fusarium ramigenum, assembly GCA_013186855.1. NCBI lineage: Eukaryota > Fungi > Ascomycota > Sordariomycetes > Hypocreales > Nectriaceae > Fusarium > Fusarium ramigenum. The sequence continues at coordinate 115,917 of JAAOAT010000299.1, forward strand.
ATCATGCAATCGACAGTCCCCTCGTAGCACATGTGTCTCTCTCTTCCCACTCGGCCATTCACAGGAGAATATTGCGTTTGTATCGGCGAATCAGCTGAAGGGCTTCACTGCAGTGGCCTGACGTGATCTTTGGGCCATCCACAGTCTGCTCCGAGACAGTCCACTCGAAAACTTGAGGTTCTTTGAAAAGGCCATCTTTATTGAAAAGTCCAGTTTCCTTCAAGACCTGGACTAGTTCGTGGTATAGTTGTTTGCCGTCGACATCCAAACATTCGGTTATGACAATGGAGAACCTCCACTGGTCCACCTCACATTCCAGGAGGCGGTCACCGTACTTCTGTCGGATGGGTTTGAATAGATTGATCCCGGCTGCTTTTTGATTCTTTTCGACGACATCAGTCTCGTAGAAATCGAACACAATCGCGTACTCCTTGGGGTTGGTGATGGAGGTCATTTTGAATGTTTGCTTTATGTGGTTTCCTGTGCTGTAGTGTTGTAGTCTGTAGAGTGATGTTCGTGATGGAGGTTTGTTGGTGGAACTGGGCGGTGCGTGGCCCGTTTATATGCCAGGGTGGGCGTGCATTTGACTGTGATGAGCCCTGTGTTTGCACATAATGTCAAGACTGATTAAGCATCTCCGCCATCGATTGTTACCGAATGACTGTTGGGAAAGTGAGCTCATCACGCTGCCTACTCCCTTCGATTCAGCGCAGAAACTCCCCCTGTGCCACGTGCAGGTAGGGACTCTGTTCTGAGGCTGCTTGAGACATGAAACGATTGAGACCAAGAAGAGAGAAACCTGCATTTCTGATAGACCGTTAGTGTGTGGATCCTACATTCGTTCACTTTGCCAGAATCATCAGCTTTGATCGCGACGGTAGTGGCATGGGATAATATTGATCTGTGGCCTTATCACGACAGAAGGTATTACAATGTCTGTTCATTTCTATGACCTCTCATTCGAGGTTTCTTGTGAATTTGATAGGAAACGTGTTCATCGGGAAGGTCTATTTCTTAGGGCCATAGGTGTAGCCTCATCCATCCTCATTCCATCCCCATCGACCTGGAAAACTTCGTCTCTAATCAACTTCAATCACAACTTGTCCATGATTTCCACCATGCTGGTGCCAAAAGCGAGCGTTCAGCAGTTAGGAGCAGGTGGCTCAGGGGGCGCGAAATAATCACATTGACCATTGTCTTTTATTCTGACACCAAACACTCGGGTGGCCTCCCAGTCCTCGAAAACCTCCATCTTGTTCAAAACTTTCCAGAGCTTCCTTATCGCTTTTCCAGGATCGGTAAACTCAACGAATAGCGTGTAGGTGAGCAGTCGCCTCTCGAGATTGACCTGTTGTATGCCGTTGGAGCCGTATCTGTACACAAGGGGGTCGTCTTTTGGTTCTCGTTTTAGCTCAACTCCATCTTTTCCTTTGAACTGCGCAGTCATCTGTCGGTACTTTGGTTGCCCCATGTTGAGAGAGAATGATGATGATAGGTAATTTTGGATGCAGCGAATTCTTTTTTTAGGAGAGTGTAGCGATGTGATGATCGTGTGTGTCTGGCTGATTCCACTGTGAGTTCCCAGAGATTCCACCAGCGGATGGTGCTTTCATAAAGAGAGATTGGCCTCCAGTGCTCTTTCTATGGCGGCTCATTCACACAGCAAGCAGCGCAGTGATCAGGGTAAGAACAAGCGATTTACAGCATGTTCCACAGCACATCAACACTGAATCTGGTGGATTACTCAATGTTCGCGAAACTCCGGTTTTTAGTTGGGCAGCCAAGTTTTCGAGATCAATGAAAAGGGAGCTTTTTTTTATTATTGATTACTGATAAGCTCCAAGCTCACTGTCTCACCCTTCAATTCATGTGTATCGCGCCTCCTTCCCTGTCTTCAATTCCCGCATCCCCCTCCATTCGCCCTTTTCGCCAAGTTTGCTTTGTTGACGATAAAAACTGTTGTCCTTACTTGTCAGGATAGGGATCCCCCATGAGATACAAACAGGAACTGTCTGCAAGCCAGAGACCATTATTCGTTCCGGCTCCCAAGTCTTGAAGATCTCAGTCTCCTCGAGTACTGACCAGAGTTCTTCCTTCATGCGACCCGCCGTGTCGCACACCTTTCTGACTTGAATGCTGAAGTGTTTCTTCTTGGAGTCCACAAACGAGACGTTGCCTTCTCCGTAGTGTTCCTTGAGCTTCTCCAGATCCACGGTCTTTGGGTATTTCTTGCCCTCCTTCAGCTTGAAGTGGACATCGATCGACTTGGTCGCGATAGCGGTCTCGATAGCGGCGGGCATGCTGGCAGTAGAAACTGTTTGCGATAAGTGTTTGTGTGATGAAGTTGATGATCTTTGTGTATGTTCTCGATTGTTGTTGAGTTGAGAAGAAATACGTCCGGCGATCGTGTGTTCAAGGAGCTGGACGAGTTGACAATGTTTGTGATGAGTGGCGGAAGAGGGCGAAAAGTTGCGCGCTGGGAGCAGTGATTTGGTCACGAAGGAAGGACTGCGATGGGCGGGATGCAAGAGCTGCCAGTGGCACTGCCCGCATCATGGTGGTTCACAAACTCGGGAGGTGACCTCCATTCGCAGCTTCCTGGAACAGAGATTCATTGAGCCCTAACCACATCAACAGGAGTCAAGGACCAGCTCTGATCTCATAAGCTTCGTCGGCCCAGGCCGCAAGCTGCCTCAGTCCCGCCACAACTTGATACGTTTCCACCACTGTAGAAGTGCTTCCAAACTGGTATTCCTTCCACAGTATTGTTTTCTGGCCTTGGCGTGTTGAGAGAACGAAAAGCCATCTATGGCCCTGCACAATAACCGCAGGGATAAACCGCAACCGTGGCAAGGTTTGGTCGAGTCTTTTAGTCTGTTGCTCTGTTGAACATGCACCATCCTGCGACCGTAATATTGACGACTCGAGGGATGCCCATTGAGCGGCGTGCCAGACCCCGATGTGTAGCACAGCTCCATCGGATTTGCTCCCTGCTTCTGTCTCGATGCTCAACACTGTCAGATGCGCCTGCAAGCGCTCAGAGTCGGTGTGGTAGACGGATTTAGTAGGGGTTGTGCGACAGAAATCCTCGTAGGACTTGGCTCTCTCGGTGTTTTGTTGCGTTGAGTCAGCGTAGACGCGAAAGTCGACCATATTCGAGCCGGTTGGCCTTGGCGTCCGGTGCTTGTGTGGATGAGGTGCATAGCTGTAGAAACGAGTTAGTAAAGGATCGAGTCAAAACCGGCAGAGGGGCGAATGAATGGGCTGCTTGCCTGGTCGTAATGTTGAAGTGTCCTTCTATCTCCTCCCCCGAATCCTCGAATACTGCTTGCAGCAAACAGAGGTGGACCTGGTTGCTCCAGTAAGCTTCTTCATGCTTAGAATTAATGCAGTCTGTAGTCCACCTGCAGACCAACTCGATCTCTTGAGCTGATGGTATGCGACCGGGAAGGTGGGCAAAAGCATCCGACTCTTTGAAGGCCAAGTCCCAGTCGTCCAGGTCATCTTGTTTTATACCGTGGCTTTGTAGAATTACTTCGCGCACATCTTGCGGAAGAATGCCTTTGCAGTTACCAATCCGCCGCATGGTGCGCAGAAGAGAAGCCGCCTCTGGATTCGGAATTGCTTCCAGAGCATTTACGGTGAGCGCTCTCGTCTCAAGACCTCTCCCGTCAAGGCGGAGTTGCATGAATTGCATTTTTAACTGCGATGTAGAGCGATCAAGACTGGAAGAGTTGGCGCCGGGTGGTGCGTTGAGGTGCTCATTGGAGGTTTCGTATTGAGGCCAAGTGGTTTGCTCCAGGTATGCACGATCTTGCCTCTTCCTAGTGTGTATTTCGGAGCCGTCGGTATCTATACTCAGTATGGGTGATGATGATGGTCTGCTTCGCTCCTGTGCTTGTACTGGGTTGTTGCGCTTGTGTTTGTCGACTCCTGATGTTTGCGTATCAATATCTTGCAACAGTTTGCGGGGAGAGATCTGGGGTAGATCTTCGATCCACGCGATTACCCTATCTGTTCTCGTCATAATACGTGCGCAGCTTTCGCTTCATTCTTGATTTTGATATTCACTGTCGGTTGTTTTTGTTTGACTTGGTTTGGTGCTGTTGATGTTGACATCGCGTTGTTGTGCTCCCCACGGGGTCATGCCTGAGGCCACATTATTTTTCCATCCACTTCGCGTCACAACTCAATCCAACTGCCTTAGTATCCCACGTCGTGGCAGTGCATTATATGATCGCTAATCATGCTCAAAAGACAGCTCCAGAACAGAAGCAAATGGTATATGGCATCACCTCGATTTTATTGTCTATTCGTGGACTATAATGAGATACGCTCGCGCAACATCGAGTCAATGGACTTGTCCCCAGTAACCCCGAGACCCTTCCCATGAAGCAACCTCATTTTTCGCCAGTGCTTCAAGCCTCTGGTTTCTGTCCATAAAACACAGTCCTGCATCAAAAAACTAGGTCAGCATTTGTTTTCGGTCCTTGAGACTCAAGCTCAACTTACACATCAAGATACGCATGCAGAGCTGGGTTCGTCAATTCTTTGCGCATATCGGCCAAGAACAGCTGAGCATCCTCATATTTCCACTGAATCCACTGCCATTAGCAAATTTCCACCATCCGACATCCGCTCGAACTTACGCCTAGCATTTCAGTCAGGCCACGAATAGAAAAGCCCTCGAGACCTTGAAGAAGGAAATGGCGATTCCAAGCACCCCACTGCTTTAGAGTCTTATCCTTCGGCCAAGTCCCAATAGGAACCTTGATTCTCCGACCCGAAACATTGATGAATCCAGCGTCAGAGATTGACTCCTGCATCTTGTCATCCCAGAAGAAGGATTTGCCCGTCAGAGATTCAATCTTCTTGAAGACCTCTACCCACTTGTGGAGCGGCGACTCGGACTTAAGAGTATCATCATCACACTTAGAGTTGCCCCAGAGCTCGACACTTTCTACCCAGCCACCGGGCTTCGTGTGCCTACGAAAGTCAGAAGTAGCTCATGGAGTTATCGGTAATGAACGTACTTGAATGCTTTGCGGTAAAAATCCGTCCAGTCGGGAAGACAGCCAATCATGGAGCGGGTGTGAATGAAGTCGAAGGTGTCGTCGGGATAAGTCCATTCGTTTGTGATATCGTCAACCTCGAATCTGCAGTTAGGAGGTACGAAGTTTGGCTGGATGGGAGAAAGGTCGACTCCAAGAACATCAGCCGAAGGATGCTCATCAGCGAATTCGCTGAATTTGTTAGTCTTGGTGTCAGAGATGTGGTTTGTCTATGAGAACTCACATTGCCCAGATGCCAGTTCCGCATCCTATATCAAGCACTTTCTGCCTTACAATTAGAGGACTTCAACATATTATGCGGTGTCAGTTACCTGAGGGTTGTCGCCGATTGGTGCCTCGTACAGCGAATTTCCGAGGATGATTCTGTATACCTCATGCCTGTTCGATTGTGTTAGAAGGCTACCCGTTCTTTCTGCACGTTATTCTTACATGAGGTCTTCAGCTTCTTGTTGGCGATCATCATTGGGAGCCCTAATTTGTATAAGCCGACTGGAACATCAAAGCACTCAATAAGAGCTCACCAATAGGACCCGTCTTGGTAAGCGTGGTATCGTCGCCCATTCTCCCACTTGAACGCCATAATCGACGACCGAAGTGACTCGGTATCCGTAATCCCGGTACTGCAATCATGTAAATATCTCCAAAAGACCCTGGCCCGATATTGACTCACGATTTCGAGTAAGAAGAATCGGAATCATCGTCCTGTGACACAATTTCTCATTAGTCTCCAACCCACCAAAAGGTATCGTGGACTGATCATACGACTTCAATTGCCGCCTGCTCTTCAGCGACTTGGCCCACTGCAGCAGGGGACTGCGGTCCCGGCGGCGACTTCGTAGGCGACCTAGACTTTTGCGACTTCGGGGACGACATTTTCGTACAATATTCGCAACGGGTATACTAAAAGTGTCGGATTGAAATTAAGATTGGCGCCGTCGAAAACTAAAAGAGGGATTAAAAATCAAGAACAGTCCGCTCGTGTGTCGGACTCTCGGTTAATGAGGGGGTTTCCACGGTATCCCTGTCGAAGGCATTACGAACCAACGCATGCATGTGGTCTTGGGTTACATTCCGTGGCGGAAGTGTCAATCAACCGTTGGGTGCTAATCATGGGCATGGGGCTGCGGAGCTTGTCCAACGTTCAGCAAAGGAATCTCAAATGTCAGATCATATGCATGATGGGAACAATGTCTCAACTAGACATGTATTGCAGGTGGTTTTGGGTTTAGTTTCGAGACATGTGTACACAGAAGACCGCGGGATTATGCTGGCGAGCTGCACGCCCTTGCATTGTGAATGTGATAGTGACAGGGTTCGCATACGAGAAAATTCGTTCACCCTGATGCATAAACGAACCAACCAACCAATAACTTGGCACCTTCGGCTTCGATACCCCAGTATGGAAAAGATATCCTAATTCGGGTGCCAGAATACAACCACTTGTCGGCCCGCATACGCGTCAAACTGTACAGCTCAGAATTAGTCCCATTGTCGATGTCACATGTGAACTGTAGAATCCCAGACTCGTCAGCTAAAGCGCAGTGGTTGAGAACTAAACTGGCTTATCCAAATATTGTCATTTGTTGGGCGACCATACTATAGCTGTCTACCATGTAGGTGGGATAAAAGACCGCCTCTCCCCCGCCAAAGCTCCCAGCTTGAACGCCAAAAGCCTACCAGCCGACTGTTCCCTCGAATGACCTGGATCAATAGACATCCTCTTCGATGCATTCCTGTTACTCGATACCGACCTATTCCTTCTGAGATCCATGGCGCTCGACGCCGAAATGAAGCTCTGTCGGGACGAAACAGACTCCCCACGCGACCGACGGTTCAAACCCTCAAGCTTGAGCTTCAAAGCCATGCTAGTCTCATATGGTCGAGGTCGCGGCGTTGGGGCGAAGGACTCAGCGATAGAGCCTGTGACTGAGCTACCACTGAGAGAGCTGCGACGAGATTGGGCAGTTGTGCATGACGCTGAAGATGGGACGCTCTCATCGTCCGGAATGGACTTTAACCGTTCCATGAGTGGTTGAGGGTTGGCGATAACCAATTCGTCGGCTTCTTCGAAGGAAATGGAGCTGATTGAGGTGCACTTCGATGGGGCACTCAATCGAGAAGCTGAGCAAGGCATCATCTCGTAACCGGCCATGATTCTCATGCGCGCAGTGAGCATCTGGTCCTTGCAGGCCATAAAAGCGCTGGGATCTAGCTTGAGGGCTGTCTTGAGCTCTAGTGGCTTGAAACGGCTGGGGCTCGTGTCCAATACAGTTGCGCTCTCGATCTTCTGGGGAGCTGTCTTGTCGTTCATCGCGATAGCTTTTTGAAGATCATCCAGCTGCAGTTGACTTGGCATACTGCTCAGTCGACGGATTGCCTTTTCGTTCTTCTTCATGAAGCTTCCCATACTTTCAACCGCCCCAGTGTTCACTCTCGATGCAGATGAAGCGACTGTCCCATCCTTGGTGAGAGTGCTGACTCTCTCGTGGTGTACATCATTCACAGTGGCTGGTTGGACGGCTGTCGTTGGTGATTTCGGGGTGGAGGAAGTAATCACATGCTTGATCTGTGAGAGGATGTTGTCGAAGGTTGTCTTCTCCAACGACCTCGCGTTGATGTAGTACGACTCAGACTGACCATTCATCGGGGCCTCACTGCTCCGTTCTCGGGTCATGACAAAGAAGGTACCATCACGGATGCATCGCCTGACAAACGCCCATCGTGTTCGCGCAGGGTTATGCTCAAGCTCCGGCTGGTACACCGAGAGGCGTGCCAACTGGGTGTAGAACATGGCCAATCGATGTGCCATCCTCTCGAGTGTCTGCAAGAGGAACGACGACAAAGCAGCTACAGGTGTAGAGTCGGAGTTTGATCCATCGAAAGAATCGAGGACAGTCGCGATACTCTCGAAAGCGTCCATACCGTTGCACACCTCTTGTCGCAGATCTTCCAATAGCTCAATGTCAAGCTGCACGCATTTGGCGGTAAAGTCGAGGACTCCCCGCTCTTGGAAGCGCAGCTCGGAAGATGGATCACAAACAAATTCTCCCAGAGCACTGATCTCCTTTGCGCTACGAACTGCGTCGCTACCAGACTTTGCACGCGCAATAGTACCCAAAATGTCGGGTAGTTTGGAGGCCGCGCCAGGTCCACCAGAGTTAGCAAAATTAAACGAGAGGCGCAGGACCAGTTCCTCCAGCTTTGATCCAAAGAGAGCAGTAAAGCCGCCTTGCAGCAGGCGATTCTGGTAATCGTAGAAGGTTCGAATGGCAATGGTGTTCGGAAGTCCTTCTCGAAGCCAGATGTTGCTGATGCCGTTGGGATCATACGCAGAGGGAGAGTCAATTGACTCGCCCATGATATCATTCATCTCAAACTGATGGGCAACAAGCGTCTCGACGGTGACTCTCAAGTACGAAGCTTCAAAGGTCATGAAGCGTTGAAACGTCGCTATCACGATAGTCAGGCTTGGGAGCCAAGTGACCAATGAAGTATCTCGTCAGAAGACTCGACACCTCGGGGTTGTTGGTATGTGCAAGGTTGTCGAAGGACTTAGTGCAATCGACACCTGCGTTGGACTTGATGATGAGAGTACCACCAGGGTGCATGGGACAGAAGTCGGTGACGTCGTAAACACTTCCGTGAACGGCGATCCACATTCGAGACTCTTGACGATGGCCGGTGTGCAGAGCGAGGCTGGAAAGAGAAATGGTGGGGAGGTTGCAGGGGAGGGCCTTGGGAGACATGAAGACATCTAGCATGAAGCGACGCTCGGCAAAAGCCTTGTTGATGATCAAGTCAACGGTCTCCATGGTTGCTGTGCGATAGTTGTACATGGCCTTTCGGATACCGCTCATCACAGAGTCAAACACAGACACCGAGCCACAGACGTACAAGTGACCACCAAGGCCACCCTGCTTCTTTGACATAACCATATCGCAGATTGTGTTACCCTGCTCGACGATGAGGCTATCGATGTACCGAGGAGGGGTCGGTTTCTCCACAAGATCCCTGGCGACACTGTCATATGCCAAACCGTGACGATCTCTGGAGAACGCAAGATGGACCTCCATGAAGCCCATGTTTACTAGTTCTCGCAGCTCAGCCTCGTAGCAGAACTTCTCACGAGATTGAACTCCCAAGTAAAGTAGGTTGCGGCCACCAGAGAGACCTGACGTTGCCAGCCGATGCTGCCAGAAGCTGCGGAAGGGAGCGATGCCACTTCCTCCAGCGAAGAAAGCGCAGGGAACCATTTTGTCGATGGGGAGTTGGAAAGCCACTGGTCGGGAAACGCCAATGAGGACTTCGTACAAGAGGCTGTTCTCGGGGGACAATGGACGTGGGTTGAAGAAGCCACTTGCGACGCCGGCTCTCGTGACTGTCTGTCCTTGGGAAAAGATGGGGGAGAGCTCGTATTCAGCGCGGGAGATGGTTAGGTCGACGGTGCTGGGGAGTAGCTCGTTACTGTGACTAGAGATGGAGTACGTTCGGGGGACTTCAAGCTGAACGAGTTCCGACAACCAGCTCACGTCTTCGAGGTTGAAAGCCCTGTTCCAGATATGGCTTGGGGTATCGAGAACGGCCTTTTGGAGAAGGTCACCCAATGACGCCCGGACGGGCCACTCCTCTGTAGCGAGAACTTGGAGCACGGTGTTGGATGAAGCGTGGAGGAGCTCGTGGACTTTGACGGTGAGCTCCTTGGTGATTGGGGCGAGATGACCGCGGCGGAGGATGTCAATGACAGTAAGTTGTCTGTGCGCGGTTCTCGTAACTGTAGAGAGATGGTGTTCGAAGCGCGACCAAGTTCCTTCAGTGTCAACTGGCTCCCTAACGTGTTGATCGAGGCCAAGAGCAGCAACCATCTTCGCGCACTCTTCCCAACTATTGAGAGGCATGACCGCCACACGATCTCCCGGCGCAAACGTAATACCCGTATCCCGAATATCCAAGGTGACCATTGCAGTTGACCGACTCGCATCCTGATCAATCGAAGAGCAACTCGCAATCTTAGCCAGATACCGACACTCCTCGAAAGTCCCCCTCATCGCATGCGGTTCCGTAGCAAGCTTGCCCCGAAAAGGCTCAAGCCGCTCTTTCATAGCATCCGAGAACTGACGATGTGTCTCCTCCCAAGGCCTTGTCGCATCTGCCGCACCGGAAAGACCATTTGTCGCTGTTCGTCCAGTCTTGGCGGCGACTTCGAGGATTCCGAAGACTTTGTAGCGATGAACACCCATGAAGCCGCGCTCGCCGGCGTAGGCTTCGACGATGCCCTCGAGAACACCCATTAGACGCGGGTCGCCGGATCGTTGGACGAACTCGGGGATGGAGTAGTGGTACTGGATTGCGGCGATGAAGGCGCGGTGGTTGGAGGGGAGCCATGCTCGGAGATGGAGGGCTTCGACGCCGAGGAAGGATGCGTGTCTGTCTCAAGTTAGTATTGATCCAGAGGAATTTGGAGTTCAGCGTACGTCTTGCGACCCAAGAAGGCATCCATCACCAGGTACGGAGGGAACTGCAAGCCCGAAGCAGCGGGGACTCGCTTGGACAAGGGCGATGAGAAGAGTCCCCATCGAACCCATTTGTCGGCCGATACGTAGTTGTCGCCTGCGTTGGGGTTGGGCGAAATGCTGTGAAAGGCGTTGGGCATTCGTTCGAGGATCTCCTTCAAGCGAATCATTTCGTGGAGGAGACCTTCGATGTTGCCGGTCATGACGTGCTCTTGACAGGCAGCGATGGCATCGGGGCCATGTTGGAATGAGGCTGTTGGGAGCGTTAGTTGACGAGTTGTAATGGAGGGGAAAGACTTACCAGAGGTATCAGCGCATCCTTTCAGAAATGCGACTTCAGCCCTCTCGCCGAACATGGGCCATCGAAGATCAGTATTGTCGAAGCGTGCAAGATATGGCGTGTTTGACTTGACGTCTCTGATCTTGAGATTGTAGGAAGCTTGGTCGGGAAACGAGAGGTGGGGCAGAGTTCTTCCCATCCTTCGCGAGACCTGATAGTACGGAAGAGCGATGCACAGTGGGATACCCTCAAGCTCCTCACAAAGATCATCGCCCATCGGACATTGCGGCTTCGTTGTCGCTCCTTCTGTGATAGCAAGCCCATCCTTTCCATCATGCTTATCCTCAAATCGGTAAATGGAACAAAGCATGCCGAGTGCCACTACAGCGCCCCAAAGAGCTTGATCAGGAATGTTCTCCTCCGTCCCTTCAACAAGCGGTAGTGCAGCGACTGCCTCTCGGACTCTTCCTCGTGCGCAACAACCTGGCATGCGCTCACAGAGATCAGACCAAATACGACCCGGCGATCTTGCAAGTGCAGCGATGGGCTCTTCGTAGTCCGGGGGGCAGAAACCATGCTCGACGCTGAGGTAGCCATCGCGCCATCCTGTCTGGGGACCGATTTCTTGAGCGCGCTGGAGGACTTGCCGTGCTGGTGCGCCGAGGGCGATGGCGAGGAGATCGTGGTCGCTTGCGTTCATGGCATCGAGCTCTTGTTGGCTCTTGACGGAATCGACTTCTTCGCGGGAGGGGTAGTCGGCGTATAGCAGTTCGTTGATCGTCTTTCGTTCTCTGTTCAATCATGTCAGCTTTGTTGTGACCCCCCCTGTTCATCGAACATCATACCTTGCGCGAAGCCATTCTTCTGTATCGATACCCCGTGGAATCTACATGTTCAGTCAGTGCCTCTCTTCAACACTTGTTCGCCTTCACTCACATCAAATGCAGCATGAAGATCCCCAGGCTGCGCCGCCGCCGAAAACGCACAGCCTCGTCGCGTCTGTCCCGATCGCGAAGAACCACTACCAACCGGACACTCTCCCCCTACCGACCCCGACACCGGACAAGACGAAATCGACATGACGAAAAAAAAGCGATCGAACAATTAATAAAAGCACAAATAAGGCCACCAGGGCAAAGAAGGGAAATACACAAAACAACCGCAAAAAAAAGCCGCCAGGGCTGAACAAACAAAAAAACGTACGACAATCGAACGACGAAAAAGCGAAGGAGTGGGAAAGATCTCAGAGCGGAAATAAAGATTATCAAGATCGTGGTATCATATACGTATGAGATGTCTGGGGCAAAGTGGACGAGACAGTCGAGACCTGTTTCAGGATGGTTGCACTAAGACTAGACGGAAACATGCCAAGCCAGCCAACAGCTCCGCGGCGCGGTGTTGCAACTAATATTAAGCTTAAATTGAGGGATGAGACGGTAATTGCAACATGACAAGACGCTGGTGCACCCGGGACCACGAGATTCCGTCTGGAACCAAGATCTTGGAATTGTTGATTGCCCACTTTACGGTGATATTGGTGTCGTAACACGCATTCTTTGCTTTTCAAAGTTTCACGATAATAAGTTTGAGGAGCGATCGATCGATTAGCTAGAGTAGGAGAATTTATAACTCTAGATCTGTGGTTGTCACCCTTGTAAAGTCTCAGTGTTGTAACCAGTGCGGGTGTGACCCAACCAAGCACCAGCAGATCTTGGCCCCGGAGCCAGCAGCAAGAGCTTGAAAGACTAGAAGTTAGACAGGATGAAGGGTGCTTAGTCGAGGGGTCTTCTAAGTTATCCTAAATTATGTTAAACCTATCTAAATACTCCAGTGCTTTGGGATCATCCAAGCTGGCTACTCGGTAGGCTTCCTTGCTCAGAATGGAAGTTAGCAGAAGGCTAGTGAGGAGGGAACTGCAGAGCCTGGGCAGCCTATGCAACCGTGGCAAAACATCAAATCTAAAACAGAGAGATTGTTCTTGCTCTTCGTTTTAATTAAGAATTTTGGTATTATGCTTCGACTTCAATTGATTTGGGGATCAAAAGACAACAAACAATTGAAGTTAGTTATTCTGGCGTTACCCTACATCACTCAATGCTTCGCTAGGCCCATCTCTTAGCGTGTTGACAAGGGGATGTCTCAAGACCACTCCACAGTGAGTGAGTGATCGGCCAGGACATGAACCATGTCCAGTCGAAATGTCCAATCAGCCGAGCCAGACGCCAACAACGAATAACCCTTCTCGCCGCCAAGCACTCAACGTCAGTCTCACCATTGCACGAACGAGAGCCCGTGGCTGACTTTTTAGGCTTGCGAAGCTTGTCGGAAAAGAAAGACGAAATGTGACGAGAAGAAACCGACTTGTGCTCGATGCACGCGCTTGGGTCTTGAGTGCATGTACATCGAGACTGGCTGCAAAGTGTGTGGGTGGACGAAATCAGTGAGAGTAGTAGCTGATGTTTAGCAGGAAGAACTTGTCAATTGAAGAGTTGACTGGTACTTTGAAGCGGATGGATGAGAAACTTGATGCCCTCACAGCTTTCGCTCAACAGCAAGCGCCTACGACCGGTCTAGCTTCAACTTCGGGAGACAGCCACTTTGCTGCGTTTAGTCCCTTGAATCTCGGTAGTACAGGAGTTGCTCAACATTCTTCAACCACGTTCCTCGATACCGGCCGCGTGCTTGAAGAACTCTCCCTATCCCAGCGCCACTCCACCGCGCCCCAGAATCTCCTCACATGGCCTTGTTCGACCCTTCAGATGAGTGAACCAGACCTTCAGTACCCGATGGAGTTGGAGATAAACAAGCCCAGCTTATCTCGCTCGACCGCACCACCCAGTTGCCTGACTTCACCCAGTGAGGGATCTTGGCTATCACGACTGTCCTTGTCGCAAGTCAGCTTACTCACGCAGTCGTATTTTCGGCACTTACACCCGTCATGCCTTATCTTGAATGAGTCTTTATTTTATTCGCAGATTCTAAGCAACGCCGTCCAGACCAACTTTGCACCGAACTATAACTCGTGCACGGTTCTGCTCGTCTGCAGCTTAGGATCCATAGTTGCTCACTACTCCGGACATGAAGAGTGGTCTTCAGGTATTGAGCAAGATATCGGCCTCGGTTTTTTCAATCTGGCAAACGATATGTTCCGTGACTTGGAGAGGTGTAACTGGGAGAGCGTCCAGTGCCTGCTTCTGATGGGGTAAGCTGTCCTCCGCCGGCTGGATCTTCACCACTTGTTAACATGATAGTCTATTCTATTCTGCCAAACTCAGGGTATATGACGCCTGGCAAGCCAACCATAGAGCTTGCTGTACTGTCTCAATACTCGTCCCGCTGTACGTTGTCAATTCTTCATCTTGGTATCCTCTGACTCACTCTGCCGCAGGCAACGGACATTAGAGGCCCAACATTGCCAGCTTTTCTGGATTGCATATTTACAAGAGAGGTAAGAATTGCTACAGTATAACCAATCCCAAGCTGATGATAATCCTCCAGTCAAATACTAGCAGAGTTCGACTTCCCCGCCAGCGGGCTTGGGAAGCTCGCGAGCAGCATGCCTCTACCCGTCGTCCCTGGAGCAGGCGCCGACCCAAGCCACGCTCAATACCAGTTTTTCTTCCTAGCTCTCATTTCCATGAGAAAGTTGCTAAACCGCATTCTGTTCCACCTCTATAGCCGAGGTAAGCCACCGGGCTTGAGGGTATTGAGGGAGCTAACAGCGACTAGACTGTACCGAAGACCCCGCAAACCGAGAACCATCACATGCCGACAAGCCTGCGGCGTTTCTAGCGGTATCGCCATCCGTGATGTTGGAGCTCGACCGTCAGCTTGAAGAGTGGAGAAGCTGTCTGCCCCAGGGACTCGAGTTTCCGGCCTACTCAGAGGCTCAACTTGCAGAAGTCCCTGAATTTGAACAGACTCATCGCTCGACGAATGAGAGACTGCGTGGTCATCTGATGGCTCGTTACTTCGCTGCGAAGTCTATCATTCATCGACCATACATCTACAAAACACTTCATCTTGGCGCTACGAGTTCTCTTGGTGATGCCGACGCCGCAGGTGCACGTACAGCAGTTGGCAGTGCATTAATGAGTGTAATAGCGAGTGGAATCATACAGGAGCCACTGGTCTTACTCCTTCATCCAATCAATTCTTGTCGCAGGTGTGTTGCTATCGTCCCGGCGTGGTCCTCCACTGATCTATCTCTAGTCTGTTTGCTTGCGAGCTTCAACTCGCCTTTTTACACCGCAGTGAATCATGCCAATTTCTGTTGCCGCGGAATTGGAAAATCGCACAAGAGGCTAGAAAGGCTGTTTCCGGATTGGTAGCGGACATGTCACCGACAGCGTTTCGAGATGGTGAAATATTGAAACTTCTGGCTTGCTAAAATCAACATCTTCTTTTCTACTTGTTTGAGACGCAGCGCAGTCTTCTAATTGATCCACTGATACTCCTTGGGTGACCTAAAAGCCAACTCCAACCCCTCATCCCTCGAGTCCTTGGCCGCTGTCACGCGATACTCGGAATCTTTCTCAATCACCCACTTATTGACGCTATCATCCCAGTATGATAGACTAACCTTGTCAATCTTCATACGCGCAGTGACAGTCTGACCCACAGGGACAAAGACCTTCTCCCAGCCCTTCAGCTCCCTCACTGGTCGATGAAGTCTCGGATCAGTCTGCCCAACATAGAATTGGACGATCTCCTTTCCATCCCGCGATCCGGTGTTGGTGACGTCCACTTCAACTTCGATACCAATTTCTTCACGGAACTCGTTGGTGCTGATGCGCATATTACTGTACTCAAACGTAGTGTACGACAAACCGGCACCAAAGGAGAAAAGAGGCTCGATCTTACGATGGTCGTAGAATCGATAGCCTGCGTATATACCCTCCCCGTAATAGACCATATCATTCTCACCAGGGTAATTATCGTGGGGTGGACTATCTTCGATGCGCTTGGGGAAGGTAATGGGAAGCTTTCCACTGGGGTTTACTGTACCCAAAAGTACGTCTGCAAGACAATTACCCTGTTCCTGTCCTTGATACCAAGCCTGGACGATGGCAGAGACCTCATCTTTCCAGGGCATGGTGATAGGACTGCCTGTCTGGTTGACCACGATAGTGTTGGGGTTGACTGCAGCTACAGCGCTGATGAGCTCGTTTGATCGTCCAGGTAAGTCCATTGAAACCATATCGCTGGTCTCTGTCTCCCACTCGTGATCTTTACCTACCACAACAATGGCAATATCGCTATCACGAGCTATATCAACAGCCTCCCGGAAGAACTTGTCGAGATCACCGGGGTTCTCCATGAAGCCGATACGACCACCATCTTGGACCTCCTCGCGCTCAAGCTCAGCCATATAATCGAGATCATAGGGCTTCGGCTCTCTACTTATGGACTCAAGAAGTAGTTCGTACTCCCGCCCAGCTTCCATGTACACTTTGACTCTCTCCTCGGGCGAACCGTAACTCATGAAAAGAGAAGACTTGGGAGACCACCAGTGGCGCTCGATATCAATGATGACCTCTCCATCAAGCATGAGCTTTCCCGGACCACACGAAGAAAGTGAGAACTCATGGAGGCCAGTGGTCTTTGGCTTTAGGATAGTCTGTCCCCTGTAAGAGTATCTCTCACCAGTCGTCAACTCTGGAGGAAGTCCATCGTAGCAGACCAAGTTGGAACTGGGTCTATGTTCAACCATAAAAGGCTCGCCACTGTGATTCATGTTTCGAAACAGCGAGAGTTGAAATCCAGGCTTTCCAGTCTCTGGGTTCGTCATGACCGTTGGGTCGACAAGCGGGATGTACCGATGAGTAAGGATACCTGCATGGGCTTGAAGTTTGGCTGTAGGAAACTTGGCGGCTATTTCACGCTTGATAGATTGGTAAGGCGTTGTGCGATAGTGAGGCGCAAGGTTGGAGCTACCTCCACCTGTAGCGACGGACCGAAGAGCGTTGGACCCGAGGATCGCGATCCTCTTCCCGTCTAAATTAGAGAGAGGAAGAAGTTGGGCAGAGTTCTTAAGCAGAACAATACCTAGAGGTTCAAATTAGAATGGTGCTTCCCAATCTAGAGCTTCAACATACCTTCAGCGCCAGCTCGACGAAAGATCTCTCGGTGTTCAGGAAGATCATCTGCCTTCTCTTTGCCTTCCTTCCAATCCGGAATACTGCTCTTTCCGACCTTATGCACAAGCTCGAGCACCCTTGAAGCCGACGCGTCAATAAAGGATAGATCGACGAGACCTTTCTCGTACGCATCGATAAGATGCTTGCCTCTGCGCCGCACAGGGCCCGGCATCTCAAGATCAAGCCTGCTCGGTGTCAGTTATCGATAAGACACCATAAGACCGTGATTGCATACCCTGCCTTGACAGATGGAACAACACTATTCGTGCCAAACCAATCACTCATCACGAGACCATCCCATCCCCATTCCTTACGAAGAACATCCTGTATCAAAAAGTCATGAGCCGAGCAGAACGTTCCATTGATCTTGTTATAAGCCGTCATCACCGTCCAAGGGTTACTGTCACGAATAGCAATCTGAAACGGCTGCAGAGCAATTTCTCGCAGCGCTCGGTCCGGAATCTTCTCATCAATAAAGAAACGTCGCGTCTCTTGGTCATTCGCAGCAAGATGCTTGATACAAGCGCCGATACCGGCATCTTGGAGACGATTAATGAACTCACCAGCGATTTTGCCCGTCAGGTAGGGATCTTCGCTGTAGGCTTCGAAGTTGCGGCCGCCGAGTGGTGTTCGGGGAATACAAACTGTAAAAAAGTAAGACATCGGGTGATATTCAGCGGGCGGAGGATTATTACCCGTTGGTCCGAGCAGAACATCGACTTCCTTGCTCTTAGCCTCATGGATCAAAACGCTGCAAACATCTCTAATGACATTCAAGTCCCAAGTCGCCGCTAGGGAAACCCTGCGGTAGAACCCTTGTTAGCTCCGGCAGCGCCGCATGGACAGGAGAAAAATATTACCCGGTAGGTGCTGAAGCAGCGCTGACTCCGTCTGTGAAAATGCCCCCGCGGACACCTACAGGTCCATCTGAGGTCTTGATTCTGGAAACTCCAAGGCGAGGAATTGCCTTGGTCCTCCATAGGTCTTCACCTGTGAGCAAGAGGACTTTTTCTTCGAGGGTCATTTGCGAAAGCTTGTTTTGCGCCCATGCTTTAGCCTCATTTTTGACATACCCGTTATTAAGGGGAGGTTGGGCTTTTACAAGGGTCATCGCTGGAAGATTGGTTCGTATAAGGGTGATAAAGAAAGTGGTGATGTTACTCGAATGACTCGACTTTGGGTACGTGAAGTGCAGTTCTGAGGGATATTTGGCTATTTTATAAAAGAAAAGCAACGGAAACATGATAAGTATACTTGGAAGTAATGCCACACGTCTCCTGCTCCTCCACTTCTTTTGTCGTGTGAGTTAGCATGCTCTTGGTCCTGGCGGAGTTGGTCCGTCTACCCCCGCCAACTTTAACGCTATGATCAACACGCTCGGATCTCGTTTCCAATTTCCTATGTAACCGATGTTACCTAAGGGAGGAAAGAAAACTCAGGACCTTGACCCTAAGTGATAAAAATATCAAATAAATTTAGGCTAAGCCTAGGCTACTCTTTGGTAAGTTTATTTTGACACCTTATATCAACGTTCGGTGCTTTCTTGCCCCCTGAGAGGTTATGTCCCAAACTGCCGGAACCGCCTCAGCGTGCCAACGACAGAGTTTAATAGCCTCATGAATTGCCCGGTCAGGACCGACGTAAACTTTATTCCACGCAGATATAAATTTTGAACAACAGTATGGACGGCAAGATGGAGGTAGACATTCTCAGTACAATCAGCCTTGGTGTTCACAATCATGATTCGAGAGCATCTTCAGATTCAAGAGCGTCTTCCGGTTGACGAAAAGGTCCTAGGCCTTTCTCCCGAAACTCTTTCTCAAAACTCTTCCTCAACTGAGACTCTAAGCGAGATTCGAGTGCCCCTTGGCCTTGAAGCTCTGGAACCCTCGTTCTCTCCTTCTCATCATCTTCGCTCTGTCGGTGTTGACGCTCCAACAACAGGAGATGAGGTGGACAAATTCGGGTCACCATTCAGTTGGTCAGATCGGAAGAAGGCCATCACTCTATTGGGCCCCTTTATGGCATCGACACTCGCCGCATATGCAGCTGGGGCCTACGCTCTAGCTTCAGAACCCCTTCGTGCGAAATGGGACATTAGCGACACCCTCTTCAACATTGGAATCTCCCTATTCGTTGTCGGCTTTGCCTTTACTCCCATGATTCTTGCCCCCATCAGCGAATCGCACGGCCGATACTGGACCTTTGTTGGCTCTGGCGTCGTCTTCTTCTTGGGGACTTTGGGGTGCGCCGTGACGGAAAGCTACGCCGGCATGATGATTTCTCGTCTCATTACGGGTAACGGAGCCGCAGTGTTTGCGACGCTTACCGGCGGTGTTGTGAGTGATCTGTACCGCAAGGAGGATCGCAACACACCAATGGCATTATACTCTATGACGATCATGGTCGGTGCTAGTCTTGGACCATTGGTCAGCGGCAGTGTCGTAGACATTCTCGGCTGGCGGTGGATCTTCTTTATCCAAGTCATCGCTATTGGCATAACAACAACAACGTTATTCCTCTTGTTTGAAGAAACAAGAAGCAACGTCCTTCTACGCCGGAAGTGCCTCGCCCTGAATACGGTCCCAATCAAGACATCAGCCGGAAAGCTGCTCAACTTTGCCCCTGCGATTGAAGAACGTCTCAATATTGAGGTCAGCATTATCTGGCGAAGCTTTGCTTTCCCACTGCGGCTTCTTTCAAAGGAGCCTATTGTGTCTTGTATGTCTCTATGGGTCTCTTTTGCTTGGGCGATCATGTACATGCAATTCAGCAGTATTGGACTGGTGTTCCGCCGCGTGTATGGCTTTGACAACGCCGAGGTCGGTGCGGTCTATACTTCTACTATTGTGGGCTCGATCGTTGGCATCGGCATCTCCTTATTGCAGGAACCGATCATAAAACTAGTGATGCCTCACAAGAAGCCGTTGTCTACACCGGAACGACGTCTTCTATCACCTTGCATACAGTCCATCCTCTTGCCCATCGGCCTTTTCTGGTTCTTCATGAACGCCAGACCAGACATTTCGTGGATATCTCCATGCACTGCTCTTGGAGCGTGTTCAATGGGTATCTTCAGTATCTATCTTGCCGTCTTCAACTACCTTGCTGATACATATCATGGGTATGCCTCGTCGGCACTGGCAGCCCAGAGTCTGTGTCGAAATATCTTGGGCAGAGTATTTCCACTTGTCACGGCTAGTATGGTAAACAGCCTGACACTACAAGGGACTGGTGGCTTGCTTGGTGGACTTGGACTGTTGTTGACTGGTATTCCATGGCTGTTGTACTTTTATGGTCAAAGAATTAGGGCTCGCAGTCCTTTTGCAAAGGGCATGGAGTGATCTCTGAGACTGGAAGGTTATTGACGTCAAGATATGTAGCTACAAGAATAACCTGATTGATATCACCATTTCCTGCCTGTCATTCAACAGGATTCGTTTAATGTCTATCCAGTGCCATATTACTTTATTTCCCACTTTCCAAGGCAGAGTTAGTCTATATAATCTGGCTTAGTAGCCTAGAGTGATCTTGTCACTTGGACATCAGGCTATCTCCCTCCTGATACTAGACAGTTACCCTTGCAGCAGATCAAAGCTCTAGTTTCCTTAGTATTGAAGGCGCCCAGAGCTACCGGCCTTGACACCGGTAACACGGCGTTGTCGCCGAACAATCTAGCACGGCATAGTTGAGTGCCAATGAGAACATACCATTCACTCCTTGGAAGCAATCATAATTCTGTACTCAAGCTATTGTAGCTCGCCTTATCGAAGCGGGGAGACAAGGGCTCCAACTCCGCAAGAATGACTTGCCCCATTTTTCGATACTTCGAGCGGAGTAGGTCCGTCTCTCCGCGCCCTCGCCTGATTTACCTCAGACACTAAGCTGTTTTCAGAATCTGGGGGTCACATCGACTAAGTTTTCCGGGGAACGTTCTTCCCTGGTCGATCTGGGGATGAGCACGAGGTCACGTAGACCTGGGACCAGACTCTTTGGGGCATGTAAGTGTCAGTTCATGGCATTGGTGGCTTGCTCTACGATTCCAACAACAGCTTGACTACTCCAGATCCAATGAGGAGGGGATTTCAAGTATAAAGCTGCTGCATTTCGCCTATGCTACCGAGACTCTGGGACCATTGATCGACATCGACTGACAGAGTCTCTTCTTCTGCAAGGCTACCACTTGCGTCGCAATGACTACCAATACTCCCTCCACTCGCCCGGTCCATACTGTGGCTGAGATACTCGCCCAAGACAAGAGTTCTATCTTCGCCCTGACACCGTCGCTCATCCATCTCTACGCGATCCTCGCTCCAGCCTGCCTCGTTGTCTGTGCTACCAACGGTTACGATGGAAGTGTGCTTACATCTCTTCAAGGTGTAACCGCATGGAAAGAACAGTTCGGCTCCCCTAAGGGCGCTCTTCTCGGTATCACCAGCGCTTCCTATCCGCTCGGCGCCATTATCTCAACCCCCTTTTCAGCTTACATCTCGGATCGATTCGGACGCCGGCTTTCAATCATTATTGGGAGTTTTATAATGATAATTGGAGTCATTGTTCAATGCGCCAGCACAAATATCGAAACGTTCATCGGAGGACGTATCATCGTTGGCTTCGGTATCACACTCGCTCTCGCCGCTGCCCCAGTCCTCATCTCTGAGCTCGCTCATCCTCGACATCGAGTCCTATTCGGTTCGCTATACAATACGAGCTTCTATCTTGGTGCCCTTCTGGCAGGATGGGTAGCGTTTGGGAGTTATCGTATTCCTAGCGCGTGGGCATGGCGTCTCCCGACTCTTCTTCAAGCTGGGCCTGCCTGTATCCAAGTCTGTTTTGTGTTCTTCCTGGATGAGTCTCCGCGATGGCTGGCATATAAAGATCGAGGAGACGAGGCGTACAAGGTGTTAGTCAAGAATCATGGTGACGGTGACTGGGATAGTCCTCTTGTACAGGCCGAGTTCTGGGAGATGAACGAAACTCTAAAGGCTGAGCGTGAGATCGAAGGACAGGGCCTTGGGCTTTTTATTGCTACCCCCGCCAACCGAAAGCGACTCGCTATCCTCATCACACTCGCAGTCTTTGGCCAATGGTCTGGCAACGGCCTCGTATCATACTACCTTACCAAGATCTTGTCCAGTATCGGCATCACAACCCAGCGCGAACAGACAATGCTGAACGGAACCATAAGCACTGTCAACTATGCAACCGCTCTCTTCGCCGCTATCTTATCCACCAAAGTTGGCCGTCGATCTATGTTTGTTGGAGGTGGCATCGCAATGTTTCTCACCTTCTCAGCACTCACTGCGAGTATCGCGATATACAACGAGACCGGCTCAAAGGCAGCAAGCAAATCCGCCCTAGCGTTCATCTTTATCTACTACACGTC
Organism: Fusarium ramigenum; assembly: GCA_013186855.1. Lineage (NCBI taxonomy): Eukaryota > Fungi > Ascomycota > Sordariomycetes > Hypocreales > Nectriaceae > Fusarium > Fusarium ramigenum. Next base: position 138,305 of record JAAOAT010000299.1, read on the forward strand.
ATTCAACATCTGCCTCAACCCGCTTTTGTTCTTGTATCCCACCGAGATTCTGCCCTTCAGGCTTCGAGCCATGGGACTGAGTATTCTGGTCTTCTCTACCAAAGCAGCTTCGTTCTTCAACCAGTTCGTTAACCCTGTTGGTATGGATTCTCTAGGCTGGAAGTACTATCTCGTTTATGTTGGTTGGCTGTTAGTCGAGATTGCTGTCTTTTGGTGGCTTTACCCCGAGACGAAGGGTTACACGCTTGAAAGGATTCAGGAAGCTTTTGGAGAAGACGTCAAGCTGGATGGGCCGGAAGAGAAGGGTAAGACGATGGAGGTGAATGATGAGGATAGCACCCACATAGAGAAGGTGGCTAAATCTACGGCCAATGTTGCATGATGAGGGATAGGAAACGAGAGCTCGGGTTGGAAAGGAACAAGTGATACAATGCACTTGCGTAATACACTTCTACCAGACTCTGTGCTGCCTGGCTGTTTATATGTAGCTTCATGCCCATATATATTCATGATGCTTCAAAGTTAGAAGGATGTCCGATCGCGTGAGCGAGCCTCGATGGTGACACGACTAAAGACTTGAATAATGTGTATGCAAAGCTGTCAGGAAGAGGTAAGAATGCCTTGTCTGAACCGGTGATCCTCACCCTAATATTGGCTGGCGTAACTCCTTGGTTGTAATGCGCGCAACGCTTGCCTGTGCAGTTCCTGATTTAGTAGGATCTACAGGAGGTGGGTCTATAGCCTGATAATAGAAGCGGCAAGTGCTTCGGCTTGTTGCGTGACAACGGATTTCGAGGGATATTTCTGCCGCGGGACCGTGCAGAGTCAAAATGCTCCTTATCAATGACTGAGTCGGCAACACAATTGACCTGAGACCTGACCTGTAATCCCTCGATATTACTAATACTTACCATCTCTCTACCCATGAACAGCAAGGCTGAATGGCAATTTATTTATCTTAAGCTTATTACTTTAATACTTTTAAGTTTAAGCTAACTAATCCTTTGTACATTTATTATTACTTATAGCTAATGAGAGCATAAGTCAGCATATATAGCTAGAACTTAAAATATTTAAGGTTCAATATTAGATAAATATTAAGATAATAGAGTATATAAATATTAAGATATTAAGATATTTAACATTAAACTAGTTACAGAGCTAAAAGAATATACTATAAGTAATTACTTGTCTTTAAATCTTTAGTTTAAATAGGTCTATATAAGTTTATTATGTTTCCTATACTTGATGACAGATAACAGCCGGATGGATAACTTCGCAGATGGGACAATCATCGCGTAGAGAGAAGAGATAACTCAAAAGGGAAGAGGTATAACCAATGTCGTATTTATCTGAAATGGAGAGGTCGGTGAAAGCATTGCCGAATTGCCGTACTCCACGATACGGGATGTCCTGTAGTGGAAAGAAGTGGTCTGTGTGTGACATTATGACCCTTTTCGAAGAGATTGATGTTGATCCATGTCTCCACACATCACCCCCCGCCTTTTTCGCTTCGAGTTCGCCAATGAAGGGGTGGGGGAACCGGATTTCGGATTTCAGATGTAACAAGTGCATGATTCTCGGACGTTGAGAGGGCCGAGCTTGCAGCGTGTACTGCATCGCCTTGAATAAGACGACGACGCAAGTCCATGCACGTTTCATCGGATTTGGTACACACTCCGGGCTGCTGAAGACGATAGCAAATTCACTATAAATCCCCGTGGTCTATAAGTACAGCTATCGGCAAGTGTGACAGTATGAGAAAGGAATTCACCTAAAAAAGATTGAACAAAATGATCTCAACTCCTGTTATCACCATTTTTCTCCCGGCATACGCGCTGGCGGCAGTACGTCCTTTTTATATTCCTTGCGACCTGAGACATAACAAAACAACAGGTTTTGATCGGATTGGTGGTAAAAGGTACTTACAACGTCTTTTTCCATCCGCTTCGCTCATATCCCGGACCCTTTTTGGCCCGCGTAACGCGTCTATACCATATCTACTGGGACCTTCGAGGTGTCCTACACATTAAGACCAAGGAATGGCACGATCAGTACGGCGGGATCGTCCGTGTTGCACCGGACGAACTCTCGTACAACACAGCCCAGGCATGGAGAGATATCTGCGGTAGGATATATGGTACCATCTTGTTGGAGCCATACGCTAACCTTGGTCCCTGTTCAGGCCACCGCACCAAAGGTCGAGTTGGTAGTTTTGAGAAAGACCGATCCTTCTTCAACAAAACAGTCAATGGTGCCGATCACATTCAGATAGCAGACGATAATGACCATCGTCGAATGCGACGTCTTCAGTCGCATGCATTCTCGGAGAAGGCTCTCCGCAGCCAGGAGGACCTGCTACAGAAGTACGTCGACCTTCTAATGCGGCAAGTGCGCGAGCGGGCAGCCAACCCAGCCACGGCCGTCGTGGACATGGTGAGATGGTTCAACTTCACCACCTTTGACATGATTGGAGACCTGGCATTCGGTGAATCTTTTGGATGTCTGGAGGAAGGCGTCTTGCACAGGTGGATCACCGCCATCTTCTCCCTTGTTCGCTGTGGGAATTGGATCCGAGCGGCTCGGCGGTTCCCTCCGCCACTGAGCCAACTCGCTAAGATGTTTATTCCTCGTCACCTCCTCGAAGAGCGCAAGTATCAATTCGCGTTCAGCCGAGACAAAGTCAATCGGCGAGTCGAGCAAGACACTGAGCGGAGTGATTTCAGTAAGTCCCCAAGAGTGTCTTACTTGCCTGAGAAAAAGCTAATATGTATCAAAAGTGTCATATATCCTGCAGGCAAATGACGAAAAGGGCATGAGTATCGACGAGCTTTACGTAGGAGCCTCATTCCTGATTATCGCTGGGAGTGAGACCACCGCCACACTACTCTCTGGAGCAACCTATCTGCTATTGACAAATCCGCCAATTCTCGAGACACTTAAACAGGAGATCCGTTCAGCTTTTATCGACGAGGCAGATATCAACATTCAGAACACAGCCTCACTGACGTATCTCAACGCCGTGCTAGAGGAATCACTACGCATGTATCCTCCCGTGCCCAACACCTTCCCACGCCAAACTCCGTCATCTGGAGAAGTAATCTGCGGTCAGTTCGTCAAGGGCGGAACATCGGTAGGAATTCCTCAATGGGCTGCCTTCAGGTCGGCGGAGAACTTTCACGACCCCGATGCGTTTCACCCTGAGCGCTGGTTGGGCGATCCTCGATTTGCCGCGGATCAGAAGGACGTGTTTCAGCCTTTCTCTCACGGTCCGCGTAATTGCCTTGGCAAAAAGTAAGTCATTGCCAACCGTTTGAAATTTAAAAGAAGCAAAAGGGTTCTGACTGGAATTAGTCTGGCGTATGCAGAGATGCGTCTCATCCTCTCCCGACTGCTGTGGAACTTTGATCTCGAGCTGCAGCCAAAATGCAAGAATTGGATTGCAGATCAAAAGACTTATGCGCTGTGGGAAAAGGTTGACTTGGATGTGAAGCTCATGCCTGTGAAGAGATAGGGATGCTTTAAGCCTTGTGAAATTTACAACAACTTGCCTATTCTTAGGCAAAATTCTAGGCCCATAGTAGCATCAAAAGGAAATTGGATCAATAAGACTTCTTACTCTCTGTGTGGCCTAAGGAATTAAAAGTAGATTTAGAAACTTCCAATCTCGAGGCATATCTATCAAAGCATTTCTTTCATTACTCAGACCAATCAGCAATGTTCTCATGTCCTGCATCGCATATCTCTTCATTAGCTCCTCTACCCACCTAAGCAATGAATCACCTTGGATTATGACACCGTCACGGAAGTTATGCACACTGAAAGGGTCTGGATTGCTGCGCAGTACATTCAATCACGGAGTTGATACTGCATGAAGACCCCTTTTAGGAGCAGCCAGTGTCAATGGCCAGTGAGCCAGCGAGACGTAAAAGAAGATGGACAAGGAATTCACATACTCGCACGGGCTCAATTTCATATCCAATCAAACCTACCACAAACCTTTGACCAATCAGTTGCCAACCTGGATTTATCATTGTCAAGATGGTGGGAACGATCTATGCCATGATGGAAGCCCATTTCAAGCCCAAGAGGATGCTGGCGGAGCCGCCGAAAGAAGACATCTTCAGGAAGCATAAAAATGCACGCCAATCAGCTCAAAAATACGATGAAACCACCGAGCTACTCAAGTTCCAAATTTACGACAACTTCGACAACGCACGGAAGCTGAAGGACGAATTGTGGGATCTGCTGCGAAAGGAGAAGGTCTTGGAGGGCTGGGAGATTCAGGGGCTGTTTCTCATGACCAACGATGGAGAGGTTTTCGATGCTTTGGACGACGAACGACTGCTCAAGGTTTACAAAATGCCTACTTTGGAGGAATTTCTCGATCGTCTGTTTCCATCGACTGTGGGCGCTTCATCCACGTAGACAGTTATCGAGTAAGACTCCAGCTCCTTCAATCGAACCGACTCCGAGGAGACTTTCAAATGGGAAGAAATAATATTGTATATCCTTGGGGACAGAGTGAGGCGATTTGAGCACGAGAGATTCTACTGAATTTGGACCCTCGATAACCTTGTACTGGTCAGTAATTTGAGATTTCGCTGGATTCAAATGAGAGACGTATCCCATCCGAGGAAGGACTCAAGGAGTCAATTCTTAAGGTTAATTCACATAAGGAATTAGAGACTTTCGCGATTCTCTGATAACGTCTCAGCGACAGTTGGAGGGACAGTGAAGTGCTTCAATCAAAGACTGTGATGCTCATCTCTATAGCCATGAATCAGTGTCTTCAATTCCTTTGTGCGAAGCTGGTTTCCCCTTGAACAGACTGTCGATCCTTTGAATCATAGTGGCCTTGAACGCTCCACAGCCAAGTTGGCCTTGGGTGCTTCACTCTCCGTCTCTCACAAGTTTGATCACTGTTCTTGCGCCAATAACATCCGTCAAATGAACAAATACTTCTGATAGCGCCTATATGAATACGATACATTCCACGCTTGTTGAGGGGTTGGGAAAATATTTGGTAGTAACCTCCCGCAGAAACGCTTGTTCATCCTCGCACAAAGAAACACATTGTTCACAATGCTACCCCCAGCGCCGCGCCTGATTCAACTAGAAGCCCACTTCATGCCCTACCGATCAGATTCGAAGGTGCCGTCAAACGGTGCTTTTGTGAAAGCTTGTGGACCACTCTCCAAGCAAGTATATGACGCCAACACCGGGTTACTCACATTCACACTTTACTTCACTGTCAATGTACCTATGGTATCCCCGCGATCGACAAAGGAGAAACTTTGGGAAGTGCTCCAGAAGATGGGCGTTTTTGACGGCTGGTATTACTATCGAATCTTTGTCGTCGATGCATGTGGCGTGGTACATGAACAGTTTCTGTTGTGAGGTCATAGTAGCGATTTGACCAAAAGCAAAGACTTCAAAATGGTTATTCATTATGGCTACGATAATGGAAAGGAATGAGAGCCCTGTACAGGCACTTGGTGTTAACAGAAGTAGTATCTCTTCAGTTTCGCAGGGATGAGACTGCATCAGCATCAGGACTGTCTGGCTCACAGACCCATTCAACCATTGTGCAGCTCATATTAACATACACTGAAGGCTTCACCATCACTCCCACCAGTTCAATCCCTTGTCTTGGAGTGACAGTGAAGCAACGTAGTGACACCAGTTCCACGAAAACACCGCCATTACAGGTATATGAGTACCTTTTGTCGCCCAGGTGCCGAGGAAAGGTTGACACAGACCCCACACAAACGCACTCAACCGCACGTCAACACAATCCACCACCCAAACCACTTTATTATTTACCACCAAGCAACGTGTACTTGAAATGTCTGAAATAACACCAAACTTAATTCTAATGGACTTCTGGTTTACCCGCAAAGTACTGGTCCCTATGATACCCGATCTGCTTCTTCTTCAGAGAGCTTGTGAAGGACAGAGTTGTGCCATGATGAGCCCCGGCGACGGGATACTTATAATGAGGGTCGAATTCGATGATCCCTGTCGTGTAGACTCACCCAACACGGAGAAAGAGGCCGTTTTGGCATATCTTCATGATACTAACTTCTTCGAGAGCTGGGAGTTCAGTTGTCTGTACATCCTGGTTGGGGATGGGACACTTCATCGGCAATTCTTCATATAACACAAGACCCTTCTGTATGGAGAGACGGACTTCGGCATGTTTATTACTATAGTGATGGTAGAAGAAGTTGCCATCAGCGAATAGAGATCGCGGAGCAAACCGCTATCAACGATGGGTTGGGATCCTGAGTCATGAAATTAAAGACGAAGTTGAAGAATGAAGCTCTTCTACACCCTGGTCCATTTGACTGCTGCTACAATGTGAATAGCGTTACACTAATTCCGTGAACCTGTCTTAAAACTAGATGTTCCTGCCTATGATACGCGAAGCCAAGAAGCAATCAGAAACATGAAAGGACCTGGACACATACTGTTGCGTATCACAATCGTGCATACAGGTTAGGAGTAAATTTATGGTTCAGCACATATTGTTGTGACGCACGAGCCTCTGAGTGTCTTAAGCGACGCTTACAGACCCTTCACTCCAACTTTAAGTAGCCAAGGGTCCGAGTCAATCTGCTTCCTGATATCTCCAGATGCTAGGTCATTCACGTCCCATGTAGACCAGACGAAACGACCATGAAGGAACGCCGCTTCTGGAGACGCAGCCCAGACAGCGAAGCCGCCTGGGATATTTTCTGCGATATGTCAGCTACTGGTACTAAGTGTAAAGATGACGGCTCAACATACCATCTGTCCAAGGTAGAGTGTCCTCGGTATATCCTGCCTTCTTTGCTGCTTCTGTAAACACAATCGATGGGTGGAATGAAATGATGCGCATGTCGGACTCTGGCGTATCACGAGCAATCTGCTGCATAACGGTCGCGAAGGAGTTCTTGGTCAGTTGGTATCCAGGCATTTGAGGCGCACTGTCCCAACGATGGATATCTTGAGTTGACACCGATACGACGAACTAGAAGTAAGGTCAGTTAGGTTTGGGGAGTGAGGTTCGATAATTCAACCTTTTGCTTGGTATGCCCGGGTTGCTTATAGAATCTCTCGACGAGGTATAGAGGAGCGTGGACGTTGTTCTCAAAGTCCTGCCAGAGTCTATCTGCACCTTGCTCTAGGATTGGCTTAAGCTCGGGCTGGCCAACAGCATTGACGACGAGAACATCAATTAAAGTCTTTTCCTTCTCCAACTCATCCCAGAGTTGTTTCGCCTGGTCTCGAATGAACAGATCGCAGATGCGCCGGGTGACTTTGGTGCCGGGGTAAGCCTCATTTAGCTTGGAAGCGGCCTCTTCGGCAACATCGCCACGGCGACCCAAGATAATGACAGCCGATGCACCAGCGATGCAAAAGTTTCGGGCAATTGCATGGCCAATGCCTGTAGAACCACCGCAGACGAGGACAGTTCGACCGGCTTGGGACAGCTTAGATCGTTGGGGTGAGATTGCTTCGTAGTGTTTGGCATGGTTACGCTTCTAGAAGTCAGTTTTAATGTAAAGTTTAAAGATAGAAGATTTATCATACGATGGTGACACCATTGATAGTTGCGGTGGACGAGTTCATTGTGTACAAGTGTATGCTCAACGATTTCTGATGGGACCTGAACCACCCGAATTTGAAAAGTACCAAAGTCTTACTGATGTTCCTTGGCTATATATACTTCTATTCTCTTGTGGAGTCGACGATTGGTTGCCACGGTGTATTGACCCTGAAAGGGTAATGTCAGCGCGTGGGATTTGATACCTCGTCGCTTTCCCTACTAGCGCTGACGCCAGAAGGAACATGTTAGTCTTTTGCGCCTCAAAGAGCAAGAAAATATCAGGCATCGATATAGGGAGTCAAAATAAACTTTGTAAAGGGTAATATAAGTCTATGCTTAACTAATACTAAGTTACCTATATCTTTCTGTCACTTAGAATCAAGGGTCCTGAGTTTTCTTTCCTCCCCTAGATTGCTTACAAAACGTAGACCTGATTCTCTTATTCCTTCCGAACAGATCCGGGAGCTCATCCGTAAGCAGAGTAGCCTGGTAAGTAGCTACAGTACAGTATCGAATCGGCGACAGAGTTTGAAGGACGCCCAGTGGAGTCATCAACGTTGACACGGAATTCCGATTCAACAAAAAACGGCCTCGAAATCCGCCCAGTGAGATCTGACAACCAACATCCGTAACACGTCGGATATATACCTCGTCACCAGTGATTGACTCAATACTATTGAGCTATAAATGCTACAGTACCTAGAAGTACTAGTGAGACACTGTTTTGTACCCATGTTGGAAAGATTGCCAACGGCGAATATTCGTCAATTATTCAGGGATCAGCTATGAACGAGTCTTTTGATAGCCTTCTGTCGCAAATGCGGCTTGCGTGTTGTCATTTAATCACAAGAGAGAATGAGTGCGAGACTGACAAGCTGATGTATGGACTCCCTTTGCTGTGACTTCACGGATGGCATTGTGAGTAATCTGAGCGGTGTCTAGGAAGTTGAATGATCACTCGGAATGAAATAACGGTAGCGCTGAATCACGAAGCATTAAGGGGTATAAAAGCCTCAATCTTACCACGACTCGCGAGGTTAACTTAAACATTAAACAAACATCTAAAGAAAATCTCAACCATAAAGCATATCACGTTATTTACAGCCGACGATGACTAAAATCACTTATACCAAGATGGTTGTTGTTTTTAAGCAAAAGGTCGATTCGGAATTCTGGACAAATCCGACTCCCGAGGCTTTGATCAAGGAATGCATCGACCCTTACATGAGACCTTGTACCGACCACGCTACAAAGACCATCAGGTTTACTTACGAGAAAGAACATGATAGCGCATTGATGATGAAGACCGATATGTGGCCAACGTTTGGTAGGCTGCAGATGTTTAATGATTGGGAGGTTTCTGAAATAACTGCTTTTCGCAAGGATGGCAAGACCGAGACCCTCAGCGCTTGAAGTAAGATGTTGTTGTGTTGCATTACACGTAAGTCCGGCTTGGCTAATGAGTAGAGGTAAAAGGCCTAAATGGCCGAACAAACTGCAAAGGTTGATGCGCCTGTTCAAAGATCTCAATCTCCTAGGTAGAAGCAAGTTAGATACAAGTTCATAGTGTTTTGAACAGACTGTTTAATATAAATAACATCAACCAGTCAGTTCGGATTGTTCGGGATCTGTCGTTCTTTTACGAGCTCCTTTACAGTAGAGTGTTCATGTAACAGTTACGAATGGCAATTGGAACAACGGGATGCCCAGTAGAACAAGCAAGGATTTACGTTACAACCTCAATTATATTTAAGACACACTATTTACCACATTAAAACTTCTTCTCAGTCTCACTATCTCCTTTGCTAAGAGCGTTTACAACTTGCTTCCTCGGCGCCTCACTATTACTAACAGTTTACACTTCTAGATCCATTTCAAGATGTCTAACATGATTCTGCAAGCTACTTTTGCGCAAAAGCCGCGCCACTTACCTGATCTCCTGGGCGATGCTGATCGGCTCCAAGCCGCCTGCGGTAAGGAGTGTCAGGTTGACATCATCGCTAACAATCTTCAAGTGACGGTAAGTACAGATTGTAAGGATAAGGATGTGGTTATGACGGGGCTGACGATCAAGATGCAGCAGGAGAATCTCTTCAAGGACTGGGAGCTTGTGCCTGGATGGACTTGGAAGCCTGAGAAGAAGGAGCATTGCTGTAATATTCTCTAAGAAGAGCTTCACATTACTATGGTAAGGATCGACATCCAAGTAGGTAAGGTAGGTAGGGAGAGTTGAGAAAAGAAATAGACGAAAATGAGAAAGTACAATAAGTGAAATACTAGTGTCCCGATTCCTTTACTATTCAGCCGCGACATTCATTCGTAGAACGATTTACCTGAGGTCGACTTTTCTTTACACTTGGCGGTTTATCATGCTAGACTATCAAACCTCCCGTGCTTAACAGAAAAAGGCTCTGGTAATAAGGCCTTTAGATCGTCAAGTAATATCGGGGCGAATTTGTATACATTGCTGTAGACTTGTGGCTGATAGGTTATTCTGGCAGAGAGAACCTAGACCAGAGGGCTAGAATGTCTGGGTCATATAGCTTCTATGATACCACTTTATACATACTCTGAGCACCGTGTGTACTCTGGCTGGAGGACGACTGACACAAGTGGCTTTATACTTGGAACAGAAATAAAGACCACTATGCAGAGCAACGATGAAAGGCGAGGCGCCTTAGGTTATCGGTGGTGCGAGTGCTATGGAGCAATAAGCGGAGATCCAAGCGGGAGAGAATCTCCGAGTCGTGTGGAGGAAGAGAGTTTATTGGAGGAATGGGAGCCATGTTTTAACTCAATCTTGAAGCCGGTTTCTATTGAGACATCAAGCGGGTCTGGAGTACCAGCCACAGCGTGGAGACCTATTTGCGGAGGAATACGAGAAAACATGAGCTAAATGGCTATATCTAAGGAATGACTTCCTCAGCATCACCAATTGAACACATATCTGTCGTGTGCCTTTTCTCCGTTCCAAGCCCACCATGATGTCAATTCCCAGCATTAGTCCAAACCTTCTCAATGCCAAGTTCCAAGCCTTGAATTCCATGAAGTTAGAATTCCTCCTCAAGCCTGCTTTTTCCCCCTCTCACCAGCCGTCTTAGCCGGAAACTATGCATATAAACAATACGCCATCTTGATCTCGATAATCTGAAACGGTGACGATGGAAATGACGTGGGTGTAGTTAGAGCTAGCTCAGTAGCCCGTGGACCAAGACGTTGGTGGATGAGGTCTAGGCCAGAAATAGGCTGGTGGCTGAGACAGCCCTGATGTCACGACGCGGAGAAATCATCATGAGCGCATCAGCCATGACGCACTAGAGTTCAGCCCCGGATTTCTTGTAGGGAGCTGGAGAGATAAAGGGCGGTGCTGGCTCGATGGGTGGCTTGTGTTCCTTTGATCTTATCGTTTATCACTGAATCAATTGAAACGAATCTTATTATAAATTTACTAATCGGATAACCGATCGTCAATATGAGTGGACTTCGAGATAATTTCCAGCCCGTCCTGGCTGAAGATCCCCCAAAGTCGCAGAGCAATGTCGAACGTCGAGATTCCGGGCCATTGAAGGATATTATTGGTAAGGCGATGTCAATTATTTGGAGAAATTTCATTATTCTGACTCTTGTGCCACAGCTCAACAGGACAGTCTTTACAAGTACATCAGCGTATGTCTCTCTTCAACCGTTGCTGTGGCTGGTGGCTGACACTGTCTAGTGGGAGGATCCCGCGCGAACTATCGGATCTTACTTTGCCGCACTCGGCTTCATGCTCGCAGTCCATCATATGCATCTTACCCAGCTGACCCTCAAAACCATGGCAATTGGCCTTGGAGGTACAGTCCATTCTCGCTCCTCAGTACTCATGATACTAATAATTGATTCCAGTCATGTCCATGGCCGAGTTCGCTGGTCGTTCCTTCGGCCCCAATAACTTCGTCTCTCGCATGCGACCCAGACAGTACAAGACAGTTCCTGAATCCACTCTCAACGCTACACTCAAGGATATCCACGACTTCATTCAGTATGCTGTCGTCCAGGCTCAGAAGATCATCTTTGCCGAAGACCTTGAGAAGACATTTGGTGCTTTCGCTTTCACGGCTTCTCTGTACTTCCTGATTCAGTTCATGACACCTTTCGGCATTGCTATCCTTGGACTGACCACCATCTACATCATCCCACTCGTTACCTCCCCACGAGGACGAGGCATCGCCCGTGATGGCATGGCTCGTGCCCAAGAGATCAGCAACACGGCTATTGACCAGGCGAACTCTATTGCTCAGGACACCAAGGGCACCATGGCGAACATTTCTTCCATGGCCCAAGACACCGCTGGCAACTTGAGGCAACGCGCTGTCAACATGGTTCCTGGTTCAAAGAACACTGAGAATCGTTCTGATGTTACTTCAACTGTGCCTCACGGCTCTTCTGGACCCACTCAGGCCAGAGACATTTCCTCCAAGTTCCCTCAGGATGATTCCATGTCGTCTGAGCAGTCTAAGCATATTGCGTCTATGGGATCTCGCGGTACCTCAGGTAGCTTCAACCAATCACCAATCAAGACTGTTCACGTCGACCCTAGCCAGTCCAACGATTTCTCCCAGAGCGGCTTTGACAGCTCTTCTTCCCAATCCAAGGGCACTCCTTCTACCTTCTCTCATGGCACCAATGATGATTTCCCCTCCAACACGCAACCCGCTCTCGGCAAGTCCAAGGAGAATACTCCCAGTTTCTCTCACGGTGCTACCGGTAGCCTTCCTTCTTACGGTCAAGCTACCTTCAGCAAACCTCAGGATATCACCCCCAGTTACATGTCCAGCAAGGCAAAGGAAGCAACCTCCAGCTATTCCTCCAGCCGCCCAGATGACAAGACTTCCAGCTTCGGCTCCAGCATGAACAATGATATGTCTTCAGGTTTTTCCCATGGGACTACCGGCGACTTCTCACCTTCAAGCAATACCAGCTCCAACTTCCCTCCTAGCAAGGATCAGGACATGCCCGACTACGCTCAGCACCGAAAGTCACTCAACTACTCCAAGTTCCCTCACGTCAGCAACGATGATTCTGGCTCTACTACCCTGTTTGGGAACCAGGCTCCTGCTGGAAAGAAGCCTTCCATTGATGAGACCAACTACTCTCTCCAGAACAGAACAGACATGAATTCTGGCTATCAGCACTTTGTTCCTCGCGAGGCTCCCAACCGTGGAATGCTTGGTTCTCAAGCCGATACCTCCATGGGTAAGATGCCTCTTGGTGAGTTGATCGACGAGAAGGAGCAGGCTGGAGATAAGGCTCCACCGATCTCTGCTGGTGGTCTCAACGCCATGAAGTAGAGCTATTCTCTTCATCTCACCATCTCTCCTTCTGTTGTTCAGTTTGTGGTCACCTTACCAGGCCTCTGAACGAGATAGATTGGGGATACAGTTTCCTCTGCGGCCCGTGTTTATATCTTGTTCAGAGCCTGACCAAGGTGATTGCACCGAACATGATTTGGAGTTTGGGCAAGTTTGGCGCATTAGTAAAATACGGAAAACCAACCAACCATCATTGGCATTGACTCATGCTCCATGATTGGAAGAGTGTCACCATGTAACATTATATATGAATTAGTTTATGATATTACGACTTTATTGATTCCAAGGCTCCAAGCATCCGTTTCCGTGATTTCTGTCGAGGCCCCTTATGTTCAGGTTTAGACTCTGTGACAGGCTACTTGTTAGCCTTGGTTGATGAATGAGGACTGGTACACATCCGGGACCCTACAAAAACCTTAGTACTGCCGAATATGAAGAATACCTAGGACAATGGTATCAGAGTAGCTACTTACATGTAAGTCAAAACGAACGTCGCCGTTGCACAGTCTGCATGGCCAATATTTGAAGTAAGCTATATCGTTAGTAGCCGTCAAGAGAGCGCCGATAGATGCTCACGTTGAGGGTCCTCCCTTCAAATTCCATGCTGGCATGACGAGGTTCATTATAGTAATGGTGATTATAAGCATCCTGGTCGATACCCTGGTCGAAGGAAGCAAACGAGACGCACGCCCAATTGTCACGAACGCTCAGGTACGGGTTACTTGCAAGCAGGCGAATGTAAACAGTGGCGCCATTCTTGCTGGTGAGTGAATATCCGACTATTCCTGCGGAGCCGACGAACGGCGATTGCGAAGACATTACATGGCCGCCGTCTCCTTTCTGGAAAGGTTTGACCTTCACACTTTTTAGCACAGATTCACGGTACGCTTTACGGAGAAGCTTACTGTTGTTGGGCCTACGGCAAAGTCGCCCCAGTCGCTGAATGTTGTTGGGTTTGGGACGAGAATAAATGGTGTTTGGTTATCGACCGAGAACAGGATCTGGTTTTTGGTCATCTTTGCATCTGCTATGAAGGGACAGCTCAATTTGAGAAGGGTTTCAGGTTGCGAGGAATGAAGCTATCGCGAGTCACGAACTAACAGCAAGATATTATATAGCGCATGCCATTATTCTTTCTATTATCGAAGACAGCGTCAAATCATTGAGCCCAACAGCGGCCAGACCCCTGTTGCCAAAACGCCAGTGCAGGAACGCCTTATGAGGCTATTGACGACGCTAGACTCCGCCATCCAATCACTTTAGCCCCCTCCCCCATCACTTTGCAGCACGACTGACTACTCAGACACGGCATTTCAAGCCACTGTGCTCAGAGTCCAATAGCGATACCCCAGTAGTCGCCTGCTGGCATCTTGATGGGTTCAGCTGCTTGCGTGCTATCGCCGAATGTTACCCTCCGTTGGTCAAATTGAGAATAGCGAACACCTACTATTCGCTAGAGTAGGCAGAATTATGAGCGATAACGTGGCAGGACACGGCTATCACGGCACTTTTTTAAGCTTGACGGTGTTAGCGACATTAGATAGTCGGAGGATGGATGAAGGTTATTTTCGACTCTAAATGTATTTGGCAACAAATCTCGATCGTATGTATGCGCTGACAAGCGTGTGTCGAGGCATCGGTTGGTTCAACTTCTCAGTAAGCCAATTGCCTCTGACATCACCATATAATACAGCGTCCGGGTGGTTAAGACAGTCACAGGCCTATCATCAATGGGTTAATCGAGCAGCATGTTTTCAAATTCACTCAATAATTGCGGGTACTTTTCAAATCACTTCTTCGTCATGATTGTCCTTCGATCGGATATCCGGAAGTCTGATATACGTCATGAATATGGATAATATGGATCAATCAGTTTATAAGTGGATACAGCCTCATTACCCAGGAGCCGTATCTCTGAACATTCAAACCATGAGACAATTCTTGATCAAGATTCACGAAGCCTCACAATGTCAGATCCCAGGTCACCGCATCTCAAGAAGCGCGATACCCCTTCATGGGGCTTATACCAACGCGAGAACTTTTGGAAACTCAATGACGGAGAGGTTCCACCATTTAACACGCGTATGATGATCTGATACCAACTTGATCTTATTGATGCTGATACTCTCAGACCCCGATAAGCTTGAAGAGCTCGCTAAGAAGAAACTCACTGAAAACGGCTGGCTCTACGCATCTTCTAACGCAGGCCTTTCAGATACACATCTTGCAAACCGCCAGGCTTTCTTCCGTCACAAGATCGTCCCTCGTCAGCTGGTAGACACCAATGAACGATCTACGAGAACGACCATCTTCGGCCATGATGTCTCTGCACCATTTGGAATTGCGCCCATCGGAATCAACAAGATCTACCATCCGCAAGGCGAACTTCCTGTTGCTAAGGTCGCAGGAGAGCTTGGTATTCCTTACAGCCTCTCAACTGCAGGCTCCTGTCCGATTGAAGACGTCGCAGAGGCAAACGAGGCTGGTCGGAAGATTGCACAGAACAGCGAAGAGAGTCATCGCATTCCTGAAGGTCCTCGCTTCTTCCAGCTCTATATGCCTCATGATGACAAACTCACCTTGTCATTACTGAGGAGAGCTCATGAATCTGGGTTCTCTGCTTGTATCTTAACTACAGACACCTGGCAACTTGGATGGCGACATGACGACATTGCGACGTCCAACTACGCTTTCTACCGAGGCATCGGCGCCGACTTGGGTCTCTCAGACCCCGTCTTCCAGAAACGTCTGGCCGAACAGGGCATCGATCCAAAGAAGCAGCCCGCCGAGGCAGGCGCACTCTGGATTGATAATGTTTGGCACGGTCGTGCATGGTCTTGGGAGAAAGCTGTCTGGGCACGGGAGAAGTGGCAGGAGATAAGCGGCGGAAAGCCGTTTTTGATCAAAGGCATTCAGCGTGTCGGTGATGCTGAAAAGGCAGCTGATCTTGGGTTCGAAGGCATAGTCGTCAGCAACCACGCCGGTCGGCAGGTTGATGGAGCGATTGGAAGCCTTGATGCTTTGGAGCAGATCGCTGACAAAGTTGGTGATCGTATTGTTGTGACGTTTGATAGCGGTGTTAGAGGAGTAGCTGATATCGTCAAGGCTCTTGCTCTAGGTGCCAAATTTGTCTTTATAGGTAGACTCTGGATCTGGGGACTTAGTATCATGGGAGAGCATGGAGTTAGGCACGTGCTGAATGGGCTGTTGGCTGATCTGGATATTCTCATGAACGTCGCGGGGTTGAATAAGGTTGAAGATATTGACAAGAGTCTTATACAGTCCCATCCTGCAAGTTACAAGAGCAAGCTATAGGCTGCAGATACAAACACAGGATAAGAAGAGACCGAGTTACTCATATCACTTTGAACAGCGGATACAAAGTCCATTCTTCATCCTTACATAACCGTAAGCCGGTTAGACTCCAGGAGGCTTGCAGCGCCAACTATTGGCCTTGGTGGTGTTTCCAGATCCATCCCATTTACTCTCATACGGGTACGGACAATACTCTGGGAACTATTAGCTCATTGCATCAAAGATGCCTGTTGTGAAACTTACTTCGCTGGGCTGTAGCTTTGTCTGGAGCCTCACCGTTGCCGAACTTGGCGCCAACCACAGTCTCAGGTTCTCGATCCTCCTCCACCCACTTCACCAAAGCTAGCAGAACATTGTCTTTGGCCGTTAGTCTATCCTTTTTTAGCGGATACACCTGGCCAATATCGAATGCACCAGGACCTCCTGAGCAGTGATACATCCCCGGAATGAAGAAAAGTCTGTAGAACGAGTGCGTATCCTCTAGCGTGGCGTTAAGGTTGGCTTGTACCTTGGCGTAGTACTCGGCGGGCAGCTTGGGTGTAATAGTCTGGTCAGCTTGGCCATGATAGGAGATTATCTTGCCTCCTTTGGCGTAGAACTTTTGGAGATCGCCTTCTGCAGCGTTGACGCCTCCTGGGTTGAGTTTGATGGCAAAGTCCATGTCTTTGACGGTGAAGTTGTGAGGTGTCCAGGTTGAGTCGTTGTAAACTGCACCGCGCCAGAAGTCCTAGAAAATCTTATTAGCTCTTATTTCACATTCACTGTTTCTATGCGTACCTGTAAGACTTTGTAGTTCAGCTCAGCAGTGCCGTTGACCTGGTTTGCGGAGAAGACGCTTGTATCAGCACCCAGTGCAAAACCTGGGTACACAATATTGCCTTCTGAGTCTGCGAGAGGTTCGTATGCAGCTCTAACCGACGCTACTTGCTGGGGTCTTAGGCAGAGTGAACTGTTGAGTAGTCCAGTACCACAGGCCAGGATAACTGGGTCAAAGGCATGTGCAGCAGGGTTATCGATGATACCATCCTCAACACCATCCAGAGGGTCAAGCAGCTCAATCTGCTTTGCCACAATCGCCTTCCACTGTTCTGGTCGAACATATGCTTCCGATGTCAGATCCGGCCATCCAATCCGTCGAGCTAGTATGCCTTTTGATGCCACGATGTGAAGCCAGTCAATGCCTGGGGCTCCAGCGAGAATTCCGTCAAAGTCACCTGGGTAGAGCTGGGCATTCTGCAGACCTTGGCGACCGCCTGTGCTGCACCCTTGGTAATAGCTCTTTGAAGCCTTCCTCCCATAGTATTGCTGCACTATTTCTTTTGCAACTTCAGCTTCGATGTGAATCCCTCGATGGCCGAAGTCGTTGATGACCTCTGGTTGGTTTAAGAAGAAGTCAAAGCCTTGCTCGCCGTCGTGGCCCGTGTTTGTACCAAAGCTTGCAAAGCCAAGTTGCGCACCGTTCTGCACGGACGGGAAGTCGATGCATCCCCCAATACCGCCTGTGGCTGTGGCTAGTAGACGTTTGTTCCAGTCATCTGGAAGCCATGCCTCGATGCGGACTGAGCTGGATTCGCTTGTTGAAACGTTGATAACAATCCTGCAGAGATCTGCTGTGATGTTGGCTTTGAAGTTTGGACCTCCGCAGGATGCTACTGTATTGGGAAGGAGGATGACGTCCCCGACAGAATGATGCTGGGCTGAGGCGATGGTTCCGTTAGGGATCAGAAAGCTCTCGACTGAGCATTTTGACTGCGACTTGCAAAGAACTGGAGACACAGCCAATGCTGTTAGATACAAGAATATCGTGCCCATTGAAGAGAACATCTTGCCAAGGGGTCTAAGGATATGCGACAAATTATCCCTGCCTCGGATGCAGGATGGCATCGGCGACTATCACAACATACTTATACATCTTGTCGGCAAATCGCAAGAGGGGTTTCGGTAAACAGTAATACTAAGAACAAGACAACGACGGTCTAGTCAATCCCTCATTCTGGTAGATGTTCGCGAAGATCCGCTGGGGAATGTAACCTCCGCATTTCGGTCTCGGCGTCCGTGGCCGAGGATCCAAGCCATCGCCAGCTTTGCCGTTACCTTTCGTCAAATGAGTAATTCTTCAGATCTGAACTGAAAAACATTCCGACAGCCTGAATATAGTGGTGTTGACTGCTTCATTGAGGCGTCAATTCGTGATTCCCCATGCGAAGACACTGTGGTTCAGTCCCCGCACTATCCAGAACACGAGGCTTACAACAACTCAGGACATTCATTTTCCTTACAGCCTCGCGAATGACAATCGAAAATGCTTTGCTGTTGGCTGCATTTATAAAAGCCGTCACACTTTCCCAGTACCGCATTAATTTGTTTTGTCACGTATGATTTGCGTCAGTGATGGATGGATACTGAACTGATGACGTAACCAGCTCTGTGATATCATGCGTTGGTGAAAAGCAACGGCTGCTGCTTCTACTTCTCGCACCTCACCACGCCCTCACTTCAGAATCTACCAAGATCAGCAACATGGTTCGCGTATTCATCACAGGCACAACTGACGGCATCGGCCAAGCCGCCGCAAAGCTCCTCGCCGAGCAAGGCCACCAGGTCGTTCTCCACGCCAGAAACGCCGATCGCGCCGCTTCAGCCAAAGCCGCCATTCCTAACGCCGCAGCCGTTCTCGTTGGCAACTTATCGTCAATTGAAGAGACGAAGAAGCTCGCCAAGGATGCAAACAATGCTGGGCCATTTGATGTCGTCGTGCACAACGCAGGCATCGGCTATGGCTCCACAGCATCGAGAGAAATCACTTCGGACAAGATCTCAGCTGTTTTCGCTGTCAACACCCTCGCGCCATACATCCTCACATGTCTCATGGATAAGCCAAAGAGCAGACTTCTGTTCATGAGTTCGGACAGTCACTACAGTGGGGATGAGACTCTTAGGAACGCCACTCAATCGCACTCTTATGGCAACACGAAACTTCATGACACAATGCTCGCGAAAGCATTCGCCCGACGCTGGACCGACATCCAAGTCCTCAGCATGCATCCGGGCTGGGTAAAGACCAAAATGGGAGGAAACTCAGCACCAGTTCAATTAAGTGAACCAGCAAAGGCATTGGCAAGCTGGGTCGCGGGCGAAGGATCTCTGACGAAGGTCACATCTGGTGCATTCGTCACAACAAGCGGAGAGAGCAGGCCTCATCCAGGAGCGGACAATGTAAGCAAGCAGGAAGAGTTGCTTGAGATTTGCAAGTCAATTTCTGGCGTCGAGGTGCCTGAGGAGTAAGATATACGTGCAAAAAAAAGAAATGCCTCGCTATTGCTCGCAATCGTTTATAGGAACAGCCCGATGCGGGGGTCGAACCCGCAACCTTGAGATCGCGTACTCGTAAGAGTCTCACGCTCTACCGATTGAGCTAACCGGGCGTGGCTCTGATTCGTTGAGGAGGCGAGGGCCAACTGGGTCACAGTTGATTACGGGGAGAGACCGTTACTGCGTGTCCTTGTGTAGATAGAGCCAGAATCAGAAGAATTAAAGCAGGGCAGTCCCTCTGGAGGGATTACGGATCTATCAATTGAATGTTGTATCTGCTTGACTATCGTCCTAATCATGGCGGTGCTCATGCTTGTGCAAAGATTCCTAGCCGTTAGTTGAAAATGCTGGTGAGCGAGCATTGTGACAGACATGCCAAGTTATTTGGCGTGCACAACATCTGGTTATAAGACAAGAGAATGCATAGGTGTTGATATAAAGAGTCGCAAGAGCTTTAAGAGAGCGCTTTTCATTTTCAGGAAACTACAGCGTGGGAAAGATATTCATCCCCAACTTATTGCCATGTCCAGGGTAGTGCTCGCGATAAGATTGCTTATCTTATCTACCACCATCCAACCAACCAGGTGCAAGACCACTAAAGTTTGCAACATCCTTTCATCCCATCGTTCAACCACAGCCAGGAGCAAAAAGGATAACCCCCAAGACATGACAGAGGTCTCAGGAGCAAAAGGAAGGGTCTGGCCGGGGATTGAACCCGGGACCTCTCGCAAGCTGAGCTGTAGGGTTTACCCTAAGCGAGAATCATACCACTAGACCACCAGACCTGATCAGGCATTGCTGCACGTGATGATTGTTGTTGGAGTTCGGGGTCGAGAACAGGAGCTAAGAAGATGTCATTCACCGAAGCTCGGTAGTTGGAGCGTTGTGGAGCGCGTCTGGGATCCCGCTAGACATGTCACTTCGAGAGAACACCATTCTGCAAACATATCAAAGACCCCCCTTTGTTCGTGATCCTTCGACAATAGAATCAGTCATCGCGAACCCTAAGAACTATGCTGTCTCCCAATTGCCACCGTCTGGCGCTGAGAGAGAAGCTTGTATATCCATTGATCCCGAAGGTTTCTTCCTGCGCCCTCCACCGACACCTCACCTTTTATCGTCCTTCATCACCCCCGATGACCAGTTATTCCAAACGATACATATGGGCGCTGCGGTAGTCGATGAAGCAAAGTGGCTGCTGGTAGTCAACGGCCTTGTTCGGAAACCATTCGCTCTCTCCTTGGCGCAGCTCAAGGCGTTACCTCAGACATCCGTTACATCGTTTCATGAATGCTACGGAAGTCCTTTAAAGCCGCCAACAAGTAATCCTTGGCGTGTTGGTAACGTGGTATGGACCGGTGTTCGATTGTCGACTATTCTCGCTCTCGCGGAGCCGCTTCCTGAAGCACGCTTTGTCTGGTCAGAAGGTCTCGATCATGGAAAGTTCTTTGAATACGAAGCAGACCGCTATCAGAAAGATCTACCGGCCACAAAGGCACAACGGCATGAGGTGCTTCTCGCATGGAAGATCAACGGCGAGCCACTCAGCAAAGAACGAGGCGGACCGGTGAGACTCGTCGTACCGGGTTGGTTTGGTACCAATTCGACAAAGTGGCTTTGCAGGCTTTCGTTGCAGGAGACTCGTGCCCCCGGTCCTTTTGCTGCTGTTCTTTACAACGAGAAGGACCCAGCAGATCCCGAGGGAGTGAGAATGCGGCCGGTATGGGAGGTCGAAGTGAACTCGATGATAACGAAGCCTGCGGACTCAGAAGTCATCTATGCAGGGTTGGTAACGGTGGAAGGTTGGTCTTGGAGTCATGACGGAGTAGCACTGGTAGAGGTTAGTAAAGATGAAGGACTTAATTGGAATCGAGGAAAGGTAGATGACAAAGAAGATCAGGCTTGGCAAAAGTTCACTGCCGAGGTTGAACTCGAGCCTGGTGTTTGGAAGCTGATTGCCAGGGCAACTTCTGAAAGTGGGATGAAGCAGCCTTTAACTGGAAGACGGAATCATGTCCATAGCGTTACGGTAAATGTCAAGTAACCATGTTCCGCAATTGCCATTCATGCTCAGTCGTTTGAGGACAAGAACGGCACCGCGAACTGGAATAGGTCTATGTCGGGCCTGGAAACTTCATGGAAGCATCCTAAAGACATCTGTGAAGATACTTAGAAGTCGATTGTAGGCATAAAACTTAAAAGGGAAGGCTGCAGCTTCCAGGACACCAGGCGACAAGGTAAGAGGGCAGAGTGCAAGAACCCCGTAGAGTAGCTCTTTAGTTGGGAAAAGGTAGTTGAGCGATGCTATCTTCAGAGCACGGTGAGTGAGAGATAATAATCGCCATGTTAAGACGATGGAGTAAACGACTTCATCAGGCTGGTGTGCATCCATTGCAGCAGAATCCATTGCAGCGATGGCGAGTTCGTGCACAAAGAGTACGTGAGCTACAATAGCACTCACAAAGGAAACCCAAGCACAATAAAGAGACCCAGCGTCTGTTCTTATTCTGGCTGCGTCGAGCAGTGCTGCCTCTTTGTTTGAACGAATGGTCAGAGCTCCCCACCAACCCTCGTGACTTCGACCTTCCACTGTGAATCACAAAGGGACGCCATGAAAAGAGACGCGTTGTAAAAAAGTAATAAATTAAATTCCTGGGGAGAAAAACAGGTCTTCTCTTGTCACCCAAGGATACCGACATAAGTTCGAGTGTCATCTCCTCCTCAACCCACAGTGTTCTTGAACCACTGCATCGAGCGCGTTGCCCATCATGGCGCCCTTTGAACCCAAGTACACCAATGAGGTTCAGCAGGTACGTGGTGTTTTTATTTTATCATCGTCCCCTCTCTAACTGTAACAGATGATGTTCGTCGCTGGTGAGACGCAGGATATCGCCAACGAAACCGCCGCTCTCGTCGAGCAGATCGTTCGCGAGCAGATCATCCATATCGTAAGCATCCAACTACTTTCCTCTCCGAGACATCAAAGCTAACATACACACAGCTGACCAAGGCCAAAGAGCTCTCCGCCCGACGCGGTGAGAAGTTCATCGCAATCAAGGACATCCTCTTCCAAGTCCGCCACGACACCGCCCGAATGACTCGTCTCCAGAACGTCATCCGCTGGAAGAAACTCCGCGGCGAAGCCAGAAAGACAACAAACGAAAAGGACAAGCCCGAGAACGACGCCGAAGATAGTTTCTCCGACACCGACAACGCCGCTGAAGACACCACCAAGAAGACCACCGAGCCCTCCGCCGCTCTCATGCCCTGGGACGAAGAACTCATGTTCCCCGTCCGACCTCCCGGCGGTGACGCTGATGCTGTTCAGATCAGCTCTCAGTCCCGTGAGCGCCTCATCTGGGCCGACGAAGTCACTGCCAAGATGTCAGGCGAAGAGTACACCAAATGGTGCTCCTACCGCAAGGCCTCCTTCCACCGCGCCAAGGAGGGCAGATTCCGCGAGTGGGCTTGCATCGGCGTGGTCGCTGACCTGCGAAAGAAAGACGACGCCATTGAGATCCTGGGCTCTATCGCCGTGGAAATGGTTAAGCGCCTTACCGACATGGCGTTGTCGATCCAGGCGCAGGAGATCACGACTCAGGGCGGGAAGGAGAATGAGGCAGCGGCTGCAGCTCTTCAGGCTAGAAGACAGGGGCTGTTCCTGATGTCGAACCCGCAGCGGCCTGCTATCGATGCTGGACATATTCGAAAGGCGTTTGAGATGACGCAGGCGCAGCCCAAGCGACGGGGGTATCAGCTCAACCGGATGGTTGGGGCGAAGCCTTTGCAGTTGATCTGAGAGGATGGGAGAAGGGATAATAGAGGATGAGGATGAAGACTGGTCTACCTGTTTCTTTAGGATGGGATACATAAAACTTCATAGATCTAGACCATAGATACCACACAGAGTCTCACGACTCGACGACCTCCTTCAACGCCAAAAGTTGCGCATTCGTCCACTCCTTCACTTTGCCTTGCCATTTACCTCCCGCACCCCCACCCTTGATATCCTTGATAACTACTCTGACCTTCTGCGCCATAGCATCAACTGCAATTTGATCGCCGACAATAACCACCGGCCCACTACCCTTTGGCTCCCCAATAGCAATAACAACCACAAAGCCCGTGCCCTGGAGAACATCCCTCGTCTCTCCAACAATCTTATTAATAAAATCCGTATTTCCATCGTAACGGTGAATATACGCATTCATCCTGTTCTGCACAACGACCCTGATAGCCTGCTCACTCTCAAACTTTGCAACTTCGAGTAAGAGCTTCCGCTCAGAGCGTTTTAGGTCGGTGACTGTGTCGGAAAGCGCTGTAGTTCGGGAGACAACTTCACTGGGGACGTTGCTGGATGAGAGGAGCTTTGCGATGGAGCTGATGGCACTGACGGATGATGTTGCGAGCTTGATGGCGCGATCGCCGGTTATGAAGGATAGACGGCAGTTTTTGCCGTGGACGGATTGTGTCGAGCCGAGGATTATGAGAGAGATGTGAGATGTTTGGGAGAGGTGAGTTCCACAACATCTATAGCAGTTAGTAGTCTGTTCAACTGAAGGTTTATAGACTCACGTGTTCATATCAAGGTCTCCAATATGAATAACTCGTACAACACCGTCGGACTTGTCATAATCACCAGGAAGCTTATCATGCTTCGCATCATCCGGCGTCTCAACCCTGATCGGCAAATTCTCACGGACCAACTCTGCGCACTCTTCCTGAATAGCCTGCATCTCCTCCTCTGTTGGCTTTCGCTGCAAGTCAACATAGTTCATGCTCTCGTCAGCGCCCATACCCCAACCGAGGGTCTTCAGATCATGTCGGTTCTGCATCACAGCTGAGAGGAGATGTTGGCCAGTATGCTGCTGCATGTGATCCCATCTTCGCTTCCAGTCTACTTCTTGTCGGACTCTGTCACCTGGCGATAGGGGCTTGGGGGAGTAGATTATGCAGCGGAGACCTTGGCGCTGAACGTTCTTGATGGGGATGGGGGTTTGGTCTGAGCCTGAGAGGGGTATGATTGTGCCATGATCCGAAGGTTGACCGCCGCCTAATCTAATGTCAGTAAAATATTCGATAACTTAGAAAAAGGGGGATGTAATACCTTCTGGGAACAGCACAGAGTCAGCGCACTCGATTAACCACTCATCATGCGAATGAGAATGTCCATTGCTCTTCTTTGACTTGTGCGCTTGCTTCGGCGCCTTTTCACACGAGATTACTTCTGTTTCGAGTGTCTTGAGGTATGAATCTGATTGACATGATAAATCGCCGACAACACGGGCTTTGCTGGCTTGCTCTGATGTCGCCATTTTGAGGATGGAGATGCCAAGGGACAAAGGACCCGTTCAGTTGAGATGTTTCAATGACGTAGTGGGGTATGCTGACAAAGACGACATGTCACTTGATCAGCTGAGATTTCGCGACTCTTTCAGATTGAGATGAATTGTATATGAGGACCTTGAAGCAGCGCTTTGTTACAATATCGCTACATACTGGGCTTGGAGGTTAAGAACACAATTTAGAGTTGGGGTTGACTTTGTGTAGCGTTGAGTTACCCCGTTTTAGAGCAACGGTCAGCACTCAGCAGACACTGTGAACAGTCACCAATGATTCCAACTTCATTTCGCTGCAACGACATCTTCATTGGAGGGTTGGAATAATACTTAGGTCTTGTGATAATCATAGTATCATCATTGAATTGCACGGCGCCTAGCGCTGCATGCTTAAAGCAGCCTCTTTTCAGCACTCATTGCTCATCTCCCTTCCCTAACTGCCAATTTTGCGATTACAGGCCAGTCTCCAAGAACTGAATCAGATCTTCCTTGTGTTCGCTTTGGAGATCATTGATCTTCTCCCCGTTCTTGTACATGTGGAATGTCGCAGGCTGCGTAACACCGACCTCCTCCGCGAGACCCTTCAAGTCATCGATGTCGACCTTGACGAAGCGGAAGTCCTTGAACTTGTCCAGCTCATAGGCGCTATAATTGTCAGTAGAGAACTTTCCGTGGAGTAAGTTGGGTGGACTTACTGAGCGAATGTGGCAGCGATGTGCTTGGACTCTGCGCTGTGCGTGGAGTAAAAGTCCACGACGACGATGGGATACTTCTTCAGAGCATCTTGGAACTCGTCCTTGCTAGTAGATATCAGTATATCGGACAATTGACTGTGGGGGGTTGAAGGGGAAACTGACGTTCGGATGTTGTGCACCATCTTTTCTGGATTGGGGGGTGATTGACGAGTCTGATCGCGGCGAGTCAGTGCGAAGTTGGTGTGCGGAAAGGTCAGGCCAGGGCCCGAGTCAGGTACGTACAGAAGTAAGTGGTGATATATAAGATGTGCGACTGTGAAGAAAACTCTGAAATGATGTGTCTTGATATTTTGATGTCGAAGCTTTGATGGTGACGTTGTTGATTACCTATTGTGAGACCTTTTTAGCTGACATCATCATGCCGTCATTACGAAGTATCACGACGTTCTCCTCCGCACTTGCTCAACACCGAGTACCGATGTTCGGAAGACCGCAATGACGAGATTCCGATACTTCGCCGCTTTCCTCTTCATTTAGAAGTGCCATGTTCTACAGGGAAATGAGAAGTAGTACAAGTCATTCAAACCATAAGCCATACCATCAAGAAACAATTAGATAAAGTAGGTTTTTATTTTGGTTACTTGCCGCGACGGGTCGGCTCTGAAACTACATTGGTAAAATTGTTAGGATTATCATGATATAAACATTGACTAGGAGTTAGTCTATGGAGTCCCATGTTCTTAACTTCAGCCATAGAAGCTCCAACAAATGTTAAGGGCAAAACACTTGAAAAGAGAGGCTATGACTTCGCTACAGACGTTGCTGGGGAAGGGGAGCTTTCCAGTAGAGATTACGGAGATACTGTTGGACATTGAACAAAGTGGAAGTACTTTTCAGAAAAAAGGTGCTAGCCTTTACTCCGACCGTCAGCGTTTGCGTCTGTCAAGCAACTACTCTCCCCAGATTATTACCCCAAGTGCGGCATCCATTGCCTTTGCAATAATTATATTAAGTCAACGGTAATTTTGGTCATACGATAATTCTTTCAAATCATATGCTGACCTTTAGCTGCGTCCAGGGGTCCAATAGTCTTCGTTCAGCTGCATTTATGCTTGTTTTTACAGGGATTGTACCACCAACAGTCGCCAAATTTGTAATGATCTGACTGCCAAGCACGTTAGTTTGACAAACTATTGATTCTGTCTGATGTGTTGGTTGAGGCGACAATTTACAGTGTCCTGTTCCGAGTTTGTTCCCGGCTTCAAAAGTCTGTCTTCCTCTTCTCTGTATCATTCCTTTCACAACGCCTGTTCCTGGTAACTGCCAAAATGGTTACTTTGAAATCCGTCTTGTTTCTCCTCGCCCTAGGCACCGAGAGTCTGGTGGCCTCTCAGAGAGTCATCTGTCAGAGCAAACTCGGAACCAAGAGTATTCCTGCCAGCAAAATTCCACGCGCCACAACAACTGTCCATAACAAATTAACAGTCCTGAAGAAGGTCATCCGCAAAGTCAACGTCGTGGTAGTTCCCAGGCCCACTACTACTACGTCCACTGAGGTCAAGACTATTACCGAGACAACACAGGCTGATCCTGATATCGGTTGTGGGCTAGAAGTGTTATTTGCAGTTGAGATTTGTGGCTGTGAGCTTATTCCAGCAGAGAGAACCTAGATCCTGATATCGAAACTGCGATTGAGACAAAGACTGGTTCGAATTTTGCTCTCACCTCTTAAACATACGATTCTAATATGCGGGGTGTAGATACGACTACTTCCATCGAAGTTCGACTTCATACCACGACCTCTATATCAACATCCTTCACGACAACTACGAGATATTCCACCACGAGCATTATCCCAACCCCAGATATCTTCGTCCCTGCCAAGGGCCCTGACTGGCGACCCAAGCTCAAGGCGAGAGATACCCTCAAAGACAAACCTGCACCCGCCGTTCTCCCAGCTGAACTTCAGTCGAACCCCGAGTATGTCCAGCGCATCGACTGTACAAAGAAGGTCCCAACTACTTCCATCAAAGTCACAACCATCACGCTGAAGGGCGCTCGCGTAACCGCCAATCCCAAGACCAAAACGAAGTTCGTCACATCAACCACGACTACAATCGAGACTCAGTATCCTCCAAAGGTGACCGAGACTTCGTTCGAAACTACTATTTCTACCGTCACCGAATATGAAGACCGCACCGAGACCGCTACTGCGACTGAATTAGGCAAGTCCACCCTTAGGTCCAAATAACACTCTACTAACAGGCAACACTAGTGACCGTGGAGACAGTTATACCAGTTGACTACTACAACGCCTGCGGTGACACCAACATGCTGAGTACTGCCAACGGAGGCAAAATCATCAGGAGCCTCAGCATCAAGATCAGCAGTAGAGCCAGTATAATCAACGGCCTTAAAAACCCTTATGAGTGCTGCGTTCGCTGCCAGCAGGCAGCCGAATGCTTGTCCTCCAATTGGAGCTCGAATTCAATGTGCTTGTTACACTTCCGTAGTACGGCTGGTCTCTGCAACAATGGCCAGATAGTAGCTGCTAGCTATTATACTAACCCCACCACCATCAGCGATCATCTTTTGAGTAACGGTCAATGTGGCAAGTTGACTAATGCAACTCCGTGATCTTGACTTATTTATCAGCGGGCGGTGATCTTTTTGAGTTTGTGATGGGAAACAAGGGCACATAGTGAGACGAGGGACAAGAAAACATGCAGCTTCTAGAGTTCAATATTTAGTATCAATCGGGTTCTAACCTCCGAGTATCTGGCGCTAGATGAATTGATGCCATATTCTCGTTCTGTAACAATCTGATGTGCCTAAGACATAGCCTCCGAGCAAACATCCTCATGCATGATCCTTTGCAGCCGTCATTTACCAAATCTCATCGCACTTCGTCTTCTCCTTTCCGCAGATGTACTGCAATGACAGTTAGATGGCAACGCGCATGTAAATTGCGGTGAGTTACTTACCGTGTAGGGACTGTCGGGGCAATCATAAAGGTGGCAAGGTCGTCCCATGCACTCCTTGGTACAAGGAACAACCCGAAGAACAGTAGCTCCCTCGCAGAGGGTGCTGTCACAGGCATTGACTGCAATAGCAGCGAGAGCGAAGAGGGCAGTGTCGAAGACCTTCGTGATTGTGAGAATGACTTCGGTTGGTTTCAATGGTGAGATGGTGGTTTGATTGAGATTGTGAGTGGTAAAGTACGTTGAAATAAAATATTCTTCTGACAGAAGTATTCCTCTTTTATAGACATGGCAGTATCGAGGGACTTGGACTCGACAGCTGAGCATCTCGTCATAATGGATCAAAACTCGAAGAATTGATACGGAAGGACCGATTTCGACGCCTGGCTGATGAGCTTCTTGCTTCATCATGGGGTCGAAAAACAGAAGCTTAGGAGCCGCATGGATAACGATTCGTTGGAGTTAATTAAGCTTACTTCGCATGACCTCCGTTTTGCAGATCCTCCTTGCATCGCCTTCTGAATCCATCCAATCAAGCGAACCTGTTACTAAGATGCTGACTGCCAGATCATGCAGATCTTCGTCCGAGACTTGACAAAGCGCAATGAATCTCTGTATAAGGAAGTTCAAATAATCGTATAATGTCTCACCGTCAGCTTACATGAAACATAATACGAATGCTCAATACTTTCTCACGAGGCTCTTGTTTCTTACACTGCGATGGAATGACGCGTAAGCAGAGAACGCAAACCGACGACCAATATAGTCAAGTATCCAATTTTTTCACAGTCTTGGCATCTGAATCGGAAGCTACTCGGCGGTCTGTCAACCTGGTGGTTCGTAAGTAGAACTAAGCCCACCAATCCTTCTCGTTAGGACCTCAAAGCCATGACGTGAAGTGCCAGCCTGTCATGGATTGGGGTCCGATTATGGCATGAGTTTTATTCTGGAGCTTCTGAGATAGGTTATAAACAGTGCAGTCATTATCAAAGTCACACAATTCTAGACATATGTATCGTGTTTGTGGCAATGCGAAATACTGTGTTGTATGTGAGGCCCCCTGTTCTATGTGAAAGACCGATGTCTGTATCCAAGTACCCCAATGAATGTGAATTAAATAGTTACAGAATCTTCTCAGTCTCTATAATCAACCCATTAGGTCTCGAAGCTAAACTTCAGACCAGGCAGAATCTCAATGCTTTCAGAGCTACCCTTGTCACCAACGAGAGTAAGATGAATGTACCTCTCCTGATTCTCTCTGCTTTCCAGAGTAATCTCTTGCTTTCCTTTCGTAGAGCCAGAATGAACAACGAAAGGCCATTTGCCCTCTCCAGTAGTGGATCCATGGATTCCGTCGTAGACCCCAGCAATGACATCACGTTCCTCCTTGGGCACTGAGATCGAGACTCCCGAGACTCCAATCGCACCTGAAGGATGCTTCGTGTAGGAAGGGTCTGAGCCATCATCTTCCTTGTAAGGCACTCGTAAGTGTCTGGGGGTGCGGTCGAGACACCAGAATGGTGCTTTGCCTGGATGCACAGCCTTGCCGGAAGTAGTGTAGGCAGAAGCAACGGACCACTTTAGCTCAACTCCATCAGGTCTTATACGGCCGCCGGCGACTGGAGGTTGATAAAAAATCTTGGAGTTCGCTTCTGTGACCCGCCGTTGGATCACTCCAAAGTCCTTTTCATCGGGGAGCGTGTAAGCCCAGTCGACAAGAGTGTTCTCTTCTAGCTCTCCCCATCTGTGCGTCTTTCGACTTTCTGGATCCAAGCCATCTTGAAAGGCGATGAGTTCGATATAGACACCATCAGAAAATTCGATCAGTTTGTTGACTGTGCGGCCGTCCGCGTGGGCCCCGCCATCAATCACAGTGAGGACACTCTCCAGTCGCTTTGGGAGTTCTTGTAGCGTCTGGTAGGACACCAAGATCACAATATGATCTAGAATTGGTCGCAGACTGTTGCTTTCGGTCATTTTCAAAACTGACGTGTTGTTGAAAGGTTGAAGTTGAGGATGAGGGGCATAGCTTCTTTTGCGGGCATTTTACAGTAGCCAATTGCGTGATCAGAACCAGCATTACGTCAACACATCAAAATTCGCGATAGATGAGGCTGGCCTGATATTCTTGACAGAAACCTTTGTTGGGTAGAACCCGATCTCTGTTCAAGTATGCGTCTATAGACTTTCCTCTGTAGGCCTCTCTGGATCTGTAGCAATCTTGTCTAGTTGATCCATAGCATCCCATAAATCAAACTCTCGCCATGCAGGCAATTCGGGTTCCTTTTCCATCGGCTTTGGCCCATAAACTTCCCAAATCACTCCGACTGACTCGGCATCCCCCAGTTGCTCATTTGTAAGCCTTTGAGAATTAAGTTCTTCCCTAACCGTCTGCATTCTTGGAGCCCATTTCATGCGCATCCACTCGAAGAACTCCTCTAGGCTTATATCGTGGTGACGGCTATCTTCGAACTCTACAAGGAGGATTTCGAATAATTCAAGTAGAGAAGAATCTTCCTCTTCGATTTCTTCGAACTCATCTTCAGGCACCGGACCTGAAGCTTTCCCAATGATGGAGCAGCAACCGTGACGCAGACCCAGCTCAGCAAACGTATAGTATCGTATGATGGCCGCATAGATCCATTGGTAGTCGTTGATTTTACCCTGATGCGATGAGAGTAAGGCGTGTATGGAACGTTCTGTTCTCAGAAGAAGAAGGCGTTGTGAATCCGAAAAGAGCCATGTCGACCAGAATATCCCCTCAAAGAGCTTGGCCAGAGGTGTGCACCCCCCTGGAGAGCACCAGCAGCGACATCTGTCCACAATGGTCTCTGACAGCACGATATCAATAGCTGCTAGTGGTATGGGGCAGTCCAAGGCCAATTCTCGCTCCCTTGCGCCTGATAATCCCAAGCCAGCCATAAAATAGTGAGCCGCTGTCACTTCTACCTCCCGGCTAGGTAATCCTCCAGCAAAAGTCCTCGATGAGATACTCATACCATGATCGAACATCCAGGAGAGATATGAAGAGGAGAATGTATCTCTGGTCCACGGCTTGTCTTTCGTAGCACAACTCATACGAAAAGCTAAGCTGCAGATGAAGTCCACAAACTCGCTATCCGAATAGTAGAAACCCAGCTGATGGGCATATTCAGCGACTTCGCCGTCGGAAATAAGTGAGTAAATCGATTCGTGGTCGTATGGTGATCCAATGCCATCTTCGTACACGCAGAGATATGCTGGTACAGTGCAACCGTGAGCTTCTAGTTGGTGTTGTACCCTTGCGGCATTTCGATCCAGGATTCTCGTATGATAATCTTCCAGACCTTCCCTTTCAGCCGGTGAAAGGCTTCGGTACCAGAGTTCCTTCAACCTTTCTCTCCTTTCTGCTAGAGCTTTGATTATAATCTTACGGCCGTGTATACAGCTGTGACTGCTACACCACGGTCTTAAAATGGCACGTAATGAGGTAGGAAAAAGCGGCGTTTCTAGTCGAAGAAGAATTTCCAGTACTTTGCATCCTTCGCAATCTACCCGAGGCTCTTTGGAAGAGAACTTCCATGGTGAATTTGTCACATAGTCGATGGGATAATAGCCCATGTTGTCTCTAGCATTAAGAGCTTTAGCGTCTGCATAGTGAAGCACAACACTTATAACAGCGATGTTCTGGGTGTCGATGGCAAGATGAACTGGGGACTGGTCGCAGTAATTCCTTTCGTTGATGTATGATGGACATCTCTCCAACAACTGCTGGGCTTCATTTCGGTCCTGCCTAATAACAGCACGAGTCAAGGGGCCAAAGTCTAGATCTGCGTAGGTTAATAAGCTTGGGTCTCGTGTTCAAGGGAATAACATACTTTCGGCAACTTGTAGAAAAGCTTGGAAGAGCTTATATCCAGTACCGATATATCCTTCATCCGACCACCACGACAGACCCAAATCGTGATCATGATTGCCTATCGAATCCTTAAATTTGGACAAGATAGCCACAGTAACTTGGTCATACCTCGCCCCGAAGGAAAACCAGCTACTGTTGGCTATCAGAGAAGGGATAGGTTGACTACATTGAGAGCGCAAATGTAAGTTCCACATATTTGACAGGTCCAGGTTTCTGTTCACTTACGCGGTGATCTTGCGTGCACAGGAGGTTGGCTCAGAAATGATAGTGAGCATCCGAAGTAGCTCTCCTGTGTTATCGTCCATCCTGGGATGATACCCGGGGGTTGTCTATGGTACTTGGAGTTAGAAATTAGAACAACTATGTGGATGAAAACAACCTACAAGATACCTTTCTAGCGCCGACCCGAGTATCGTTTCACCATCTTCACTGACATCACTTACAGAGGCAAGGGAGTTGGCATAACACCAGACAAGTCGTCTGAAGCATGAGGCCAACAGTATATCCATGCAAGAACAAAAAGCATCGAATATCGTGCTGCCGCCACTTTGGTAACTTGTCGCCTGCACGCTGGTCAAGAATTTATCAGATGCCGATATCTGTAGCAACTTCTCGTCGACACTACCGCGCGAGGTGAGTTCGGAAATCTCCTGGGCCATCATTTTCAGCAAGAGTGTGGAGTCATCGGAATCTCGTGCAAGGATCAAAAGTTCTCTGACGTCTTGCTGGATAGTACCAAGTCTGTCATCGTGAAGCTGCAATGTCTTGTGCATGTCATCTAGAGCTCTTTTGTTCTTTTCCGATATTCCATCGGGGTTGGTCATGGCCTGGTACATGTTGTTGATAGCAGATGTCGTTGCATGGCCAGTGTTCCTTTGTAAGCATGAATGTTAATATATGATAGAACATTTAGAAGCACAAAGGGATCGGCATACAGCTGGAATACTTGCAGTATTGTTTGTAGAGCACTATTCGTACGTGAAAGAATTTCCTCCAGTTTTTCTATGTTCTGCTTCTTGAAAGGGTACTTCAATTTGGCGTAAAACTCTTTAGCCCTAGCAGTGTTACTATTCGGGGCAGATATTATTGGACCTCTAAGCTCTTTGGCAGCTGCCAGCAAATTATTGACCGCGGAGACGCATGATGCCTTGCATGAATCGATTGCATTCTTGGTCGCGAGATCATCAGCAGGTGCCCATGATATCGCAACATCGAGCGCATTGAGGGAGAGTTGGATGTTGGTCGCGTAAATACGTGCTTCTTTTAGATCTTCTTCACGGCCGTCTATGTCATCGAGATATTGCGAAATTTCTTTAAAGAGTTGCAAACCCAAAGAGACAGTACCGAATGCGCTTCCAGCGATGCCGAGTGCCTCCGCCATAGCACCGAGTCGGATTCGTGCGTATCAGCAATGCGAAAATGGTAGAGAATGAGGGGCAAGGATAAAGGAAGGCATCAATCCATAGCCTGGTTAAGATGCAGGGATCACGTGGCACTCATCTTCTCCAGATAAGACTTCAGTGCCCCAGCCGCATTGACAACCATCCAAGGTTGACAGCAAGGCTTTCAGCTACTTGTGAAACGGCGTGGGCAGAGTTCAATTGAGCCTGGCTTAGCCCCTTTGACTACGCTCAGGCATCATTGAAGCCCAACACAGCCGCTCACAAAAGTGAAGACAAGCGTCCTGATTGGACTTCAATGTGCATAGGAGCTTACTGTGGTTGCACAGTGCTCACATAGCCCATTGGTGGAAGCAGGCTGTGGCTTATTTACATACGAAAACTCTCAAATCTCCAAATATTCTTATAAAGCGAAAATGATTGTCTTGTTTGAGGCTATTTCAGAATCAATAGACGAGTTGCCCGATTCAGAAGAGCATGATATAAAGTGCTGTATTGGGCACCCGAAAAAACAAGGCGAGTTATAATCTGATCTATTGGTAAGTAGCTGAGGGGAATTGGCTTTGGGGCTGTTTCTCCACAGTGATGCTTAACCAATGGCTAATTAGGCAAAAATGCAAATGTGTCTTCCACTGAAACATGGTGTTTCATCGTGGGTGAGATCTTCACCCATGTTCGGCGCATCTCGGGCAGCTGTGTCACATGGCCATTGCCCGCCACTTGATCCTCGTCTTCCGGAACTGAAGCCAACATAGGAGATGATGAATTTCTTCTAAAAATGCTTTTCCTCAACATTTGTTCTCACGAAAGGCTGGAGCCATGTACGCAGCAAAGTGATAAAGAATTTAGATCAATCTATGTAAAACACTAAACAAGGACTGTGATATGCTCACGTACTGACCTGCAGTGAGTATCCTGTTTGACTACTCCCTGTACTGCAGGTATATCTGGAACGAATCTATACCACCTAGTTCATAACGCCAGTTCCCATAACAAACGAGTGTCGTAAATGCCAATAACTCCGAAATTTCCCAGTTGACGACCAGAGTCTAGGCGGCAGGCATGACCCGAGTTGAAGTCCACGCACCAACGCCGGTCAAATACTGGTCCATAGACTCCTTTCTGCGAGGCCTTATGACAGGCTTTGGTCGATCTGGAACCTGTGTGCTGTGAGTCAGCGTGACTGAGCTGACTGAAGGTTCAACATGCATTGAACCTGACCGTTTGGGCTGTTGCGTAGTGACAATTCCCATATTGCCTGATGTGTTTGAAAAGTAAGTGAAGAGTCAAGCCAGTGGTTCTCCCTCGATCACTGACCGTTATATTCTATAAGTGTAGTATAAGGTCGCTTGTCAGAAGAAGCCATCGGGAATATAATGCGAGTATGGCGCGCGACGCAAATTCAGCTATCAGATGATTCTAGAGGATTGAAAACAGTGTTTTGGGACGCGAGAAAATCGACGATGGTCATTTTTTCTGCTGCATTATTGCGGTGACAATCCGTGGACAACGAAGCTGTTTTATAATCAGATTACCCAACTGCACAATGATGCTCTCTTTCCGCATTCCACGATATCTCTCAATCCTCCAATTCCTCATGAAGGGGCTTTGCTTGGGGCACATGACCATGTACACGTGAGAAAATAAGTGCGAAAACTACCAGTGGTTGTTAGCGATCGTCGGCTTCTCGAAAGTAATTAGAGTTCAACGGGACCGAAGGGGGCGAATTTCAGTATCAAAAGTGCGATCGTCGTTGCTTGATATGAGTGAGATATCGGTCCGCGCTCGGGGACAACTCATCGACTCCGGCGCTAACAATAACAGCCCGTGCCAGCAAGAACTGTGCCAGCTCATATTTTAGGGCTGAAAACGTCCGCCTTGTTTTTAAGCTTAGATTGATTGGAGAGCGGTTTCAGTCTAAAATGCAGTGAAGGTTTGACCATCGAAAAGAGGAAATCTTGTGCAATCTAGGGATCTGAGATTTGCTGTCTTGCTAAATACGAAAATGCGAAAAGAGACAACTCAGAGGCCCAAAGGAGAAGGTAACACGCAACGACACATTTACCCATGTTTTTCTACTTCGAAAGCGGTTTCGAGGCTGTCGGCAGTGAGATCAAATTACTGGTCTTGAGCATCTGCACTTTAAACATCCCTCGTCCTGATTTGGAAGCTGACCAACAAAGCTAATCGGCGATTCTCGGAGGGTGCTAAAAGATGACGAAACAAACATGCAGGATGACTACGCCTTTTGGCATGTAATCGAGCGGGGTCAAATTGCACTTTATTCCTTTGGCCCGAAGTCACTTGTGTGAATGATGCCAACGCATCACACACCGCGGCTATTTTCTTGGCTCGGGTTGTTGTGATGTATCTAGTGCAGATCGGAAGATTGACGAGGTCGAGAACACCACGCGCCCTGACCCAACGATCTGTCACCGATGACGATGTTCCATCAAACGTTGGGAACCGTTATGTACCACGTGGACAGAATGACGATCAAATTACAGAAACAGGTCGCGTGATCAGATGGAAGCTGATTGAGGGAAGTGGCGAGAGGAAGCAACGAACTTTGCCGATCATAGGCTGTTGAGCTATTGTCATGACGCTCGGTTCGGGCGTTGCATGTGACACGGTCAAGTCGTGGCAGTAAGTCTGATAAGCTCTGAAAGAGATATTCAAAATATTGTGTTGATGTTGAATCATAAAGTCGAGAAGCTAATCCTCTCTTGACTTGAGTACCTCGACGGAACTTCTCCAGTCGACTTTGATCATATAGATGACCTCGATAATGGCAATGACTGCAGAGCCACCTATCATTCCAGACCAAACCCCGTTCAAGCCCAGATCCAAAGGTCCCAGTTCTAACCAGACTGCGATGGGAACAGCGGCAAAGTAGTTGACGAAGAACACAACCCACGCCGACACAGATTGCTTCGCCAAGCCACGAAGAACACCATTGCATCCGCAGACAATGGAGTCAACCACTTGGAAGCTAGCAACCGCGAGCATAGTATTCGTAACAATTCTCCGAACCTCGTCATCGCTCGCATAGAAAGGTCCAATGTAATTCCTCAACAAGAACAAAACCGCACCATCAAAGAACCCCAACCCAACAAACATGATCCCATAAAGAATCGTAATCCGTCTCGCAGCCTTTACATGTCCACCACCAATCAAATGCCCAACCCTCGTACTAACAGCAACACCAAGCGAAAACGGAATATGCCACATCACAATCGACGTAGTAGTCAAGATCGTCTGCGCAGCGAGATGAATCGTGCTCACATACGACGTGCTAACGGTAATGATCTCAAAGGCAGCCCACTCCGCCAGCGTGACAGCCGACCCGGCGGCAGATAACCGAACCATGGGTCCCCAGCCCTGCAAGGCACGACGCGTAAAGCCAGGCCAGCATTCGTGCGTTGACTTTTTAAAGAAGATGCAGACTAGGAGTAGGGTTGGACGCAGGGTGTTGGCTACTGCTGCGCCGAGAGCGGCGCCTTCGAGGCCGAGGTTGAGCTTGAAGGTGAAGAGCCAGCTGAGGAGGGCGTTTATGGGGGCGCATATGAGCAAGACTGCCATGCCGGTGTTGAAGTCGCCTTGGGCTTGGAGGAAGCGCTTTAGAGCTTCGAAGGAGGCGTAGCCGGGGATACCTAGAATGCTGACTCGGAGGAATGAACCTGCTTTGACGGCGAGGTGTTCTTGCTTGAGGATGAGAGTCAGGAATGCGGGAGAGCATATCCATACTGCAGCAACAGGGATGGTAACAGCTGTCATGAGAAGAAGCATACGCTGAACATGTAAGCCAACACCCGTCTTGTTGCCGGCCCCATACGCTTGTGCGCAGAGGGTGTCGAGAGCTGTTGCCATTCCTTCGTAGAGAGCTAGGCCAGCGATGTTCATGGTCGTGACACCAATTGCTGCTGCTGCCAAGTCATCGGGGCTGAGATGGCCTGCTGCTGTTGTCGTGATGACGCTGAAAGAGTATTGAAGCAGATATGTTGCTACCAGAGGGACTGTATAGCGTGTTATGAGCGACAGCTCAGCCCACCAGTCATCCGTCGGCCTTTCAGAGACAGATCTTTCTTCAGCGGTTGGCAGCAATGGAGCCGCTTCATTGCGGGCCTCTTCTTCATGAGAAGTCATTGTCAATTGATCATAAATGTTTTGAGTGGAGAGATTCTGTTCAAGATACCAGATGTCATGAGGTTTACATAGCTTGCAATTGCTGACTCACAGATCCAGATATGGCAGGTTGTTAACCAACCTTGACCGATCCCGGGCGGGGAAGAAGGATGACTCTAACAATATTGAGTCAGCAACAGATGCAAATGGTTGGTTGTTGGCAGCGTTCATAAAATGTGCACACTGCACACAACCAACAGTGCGTGCATCCAGGGCCATGAGCCTAACGCTGACGTTACAAATAATCATTCCACAAACTCCATCTTTAAGAACTCTTCTCATCCATTCGCATGTCTTGCTACGAAAAGCATAGCGAAGAGGAGCCACGAGCAAGGAACAAGGATATAGTTCCATCATCAAGAGATTCCTCGTTACGTACGAATTCATGCTCTGACCAGCCCCAACTGACCATTTGAACAGTGGATCACAGTGGCTCAACAAGTGGCTTCAGTGGATAACCCTCTATAACCCCCCACTCACGGCACCTGAAGGTATCGCGCAAAGTGGACGATCAATACGAGCACCGAAAATGGCGCTCGGCAGTTTTAATTTGACTGAACTCTATCAACACATTGTAACCACGTTTTCCCAACGATGTCACACAACCAATTTCTCAAAAATCTTGACCGCCAGATAAAAGAGAAAAGAGAATTGTCAGCAGTGGCTAAGACATTGATCCTTAGCCCGAGCCACGAGCACCAGGGACCGGCCCGCGAGTCTGTTCCTTTTTATTAATCTGTGACAATGCCAAGTGGACCGGAGATAACCTTGGCAGTAATTCCCAGCGAGCGAGTCGCAAGCCACAACGGACATGCCCCCTGGAACCAGTTTATCTTCAGCGCTTGGGATTTGCCGGGTGCAGCCGCTTGATTGTTCTCTCGGTGGTTTTGCTTTGTTCGATAGTTGTTTCCAACCGACGGCGCTAGTGAAATCCTGCGGGAACTGAAGAAGCTTAGATCTACCGTCTTGCGCCCGCGGTGCGGCTGAGGCGAGGAGGAGCTAATTCTCCGACGTTTGTGCCTTGTAAATCATAAGACGTGAATTAACACGGGGAATAATGCCCGTTGTTATCGCTAACGCTAAGTGTCCCGCTGCCCTACATTCGATATGCACCTTCACTAGATCCCATTGAATCAGCCCTTGAAGTCTGCCTATCATCGTAAGACACCTCAAAGTCGCGATTCACCATAACGCCCTCCGTCAAATTCGTCACACTATCGCTTCCGCTCGCTATTTCCGTTCGTACCTCCCCCATAACGTCCCTTCGCCACACAGGCTGCTCATTATATTTCGGTCTTGAATGTCTTCGTAGAGCACTGCCTAAACCGCTTCCTTGCTTCGATGTTTGTTTCGTTCGTGAATCAGATAGAGCTGTCATTTCGAGACCCGTTCCATTACCGCTGTCTTTGAGTTCGTAGGGAGTGTTAAGAGCTGCGACTGCAGTGGAACCGAGTAGACTGTCGATTACGCCTTTGAGACTGGGGATGCAGACTGTGATTACTGAGAGGCCGAGTGCGATTTGACCCCAGATCATCATCGAGACAGCTTGCCATGTGACGTCGTCTGAGTTGTCAAACATGTATTTCGCGTGGACGAGCTCGGGTATCGTGATGATCGGGACAATGAGTCGCGTGCCGAACAGCGCCATGACGATGATCTTTCTTCGTATCGATGTTTGAACCTCCCACATCATTGCAACAGGGAGAACGCATAACGCAATATCTGTCAAGATGATCATGATACCGTTGTACAGAAAGATCGGTCCTTGATTCGGGCATTGTGCTCCGTTCTCAGCGAGCCATGGCTCCGGCATTGGGCATTGGAAAGCGGTTGCAAATACGCCAGAGATAGCCCAGGCGATGACAGCTCCACCAAGGATCATGTTCGCAGTATTGAGTCCACCTTGTCGATCGATCTGTCGGATCAGAAGCCCAAGTGAGACCTTTGTCGTCGCGTGAACGAGAATTCCAAATATTCGTGATGCATACATCAACTGCACCATATTAGCAAGATCCCCTACTCACCAGAAAAGACTTACCTTGCTGAAGCGACCGAAGTCCTCATCAGAGAGCGCACCACGATGCTCACCAAGCCCATGATTGCAAGCAGCAACAACACAAGCCGTTTGTATAAAATACAACAACGCAGCAATCAACAACCCCACGTCAAAATCTTTCATAGACGTAATATTCAACCGAATGATCAACTTTCCAACGATACCGAGAATCGCATAGATGAAGAAGATAATCGCAGTGATGACAACGAGTGCAGCATGGTTACTCTCCGTCAACGGGTAGAACGGCGGAGCCACTTGTGATACTTGGTCCATCGTCTGCGTAGTACTCGATGCCCTTCAGCGGCCTTTAAACAAGGAACCGACGTGTTGGTTTTTAACGGTAGTAATCACAGCAAGGGCGGGCCGGGCAGACGGGAAGAGGGTAACATTCGGGGCTGTCAAATAAATAGAGTTGCATTGGGTGAGGTGACAGCATGAATGTGAACGACCAGGGAATTAAATTAAGACATTCTGCACGAACCATGAATGGAACGCAAGGATTGCATGATCTTGCCGTGTCTCGACTCTTCAGCTGCAGTGATAACCTGT
Organism: Fusarium ramigenum; assembly: GCA_013186855.1. Classification (NCBI taxonomy): domain Eukaryota; kingdom Fungi; phylum Ascomycota; class Sordariomycetes; order Hypocreales; family Nectriaceae; genus Fusarium; species Fusarium ramigenum. The sequence continues at coordinate 178,980 of JAAOAT010000299.1, forward strand.
TTGCTTTGTTGAGGTCAGTGGCTTGCGATGCGGTCCTCTCATGCTTCAGGTACTGGGATATCTACTCTATCTCGAACCACTGGGCCCCCATGTTTCAAGCATCTCAAGTGCTGTCCACTATTATACGTCTTCAAGTGGAGATTTATTGTTCTGCAATGTAGCCTATAAGATCATCTTGTCTCGTCGATCTACTGTATGCAGGTTGGTGATGACAATTCTAATCCTTGCCGTTCACTCAGCAAGATATGCGGAGTAGTAAGCCAAACACTGCAGCCAATCTTTCCTCTCTTCCCTCATTACAGATCATAAAGAAAAGAGCAAAGAGACCACGAAAATCCGATATCTACTGTGGCTTGTTGGTAGATAAAGCCTGGTCCCTGCTAGCAATATTCCTTCGAGTCCACCTTGGCGTTACATCTCAACCGGTTCCACGAGATATTTCCCAACGAGCAAATGATCTGCGACGCCACAATCCCTCCAGACGCAAAACCCGTTCGATTTCATTGCCGGCCTTATTCGCGGCAATCTCGCCTCGCCTAACTCCCTCTCCATTCGTTGAGGATCTGTCGCTCAACTTTGATGCCAGACTCTTTAACTTGTTTCAGGCAATAGCTCGTTCGCATTTCCCCGATAGGTCCCACTTTGTCTGTACCTCGTTGCTGGCACTTTTATAACTGAGGATCTGCTTGTTTGTTGGTTCGTGTTCCTGCATTCGATATCGCTCGCTGTTCACGATGTCGCACGGTAGTAACAGCATTGAGTTGGAAGCTTCAGGCAAACAGCAGCCTGTCCCTGTGAGCGTTGACGCTTTGGCTAGGCCACCCGACGGATCCAACATCTACAATGTCACGCGGACGCGAAAGGTGTTTTCTTTTTCGCAGCTTTTTGCTTTTTCGTTGACGTATATGGCATTATGGGAGGGTATGTGCTCGTAAGTTACTGTTCCTCTATGGCACGGTCGCAAATATGCTGATGGTGGTAGAAACATGTACTTTGCCCTCTTCAATGGCGGACCCCAAACGTTTATCTTTAGCTTCATCATCGTCTTCTGCGGCGCCATTTCCCAGGCTGCGTCGTTGGGGGAAATGGCGTCCATTCAGCCTGTCGCGGGCGCGCAGTATCACTGGACATTTTATATGGCACCTCAATCGGTGAAGCGGTTCGCGACTTGGATCCAGGGATGGTCTACTTGGTTTGGCTACGTGTCGCTATTGGCCGCCATCGCGAACGTTACTATTATCCTGCTCGAATCGATGATCAGCATCAATCATCCTAGTTATGTCGCTGGTGGATGGCATACCTCCGTTCTTGTCATCGCCATGTGTTTGGTCCATGGGCTGATGAACATCTATGCCTTCAAGCTCATTCCATGGGTCGAGCTTGTCGCTGGTGTCCTTCACGTCTGTCTCTTCGTCATCATTGTCGTTGTTCTTGTTGTCATGGGGCCTCGAAACCCTTCGTCCTTTTGGCTGCAGCGCAACATTTCTTCCGGGTGGGATAATGAGTACATCGCATGGAACTTGGGCATGCTGACCTGCGTCTGGAGCTTCACTGGTAAGTTGCTATAGGAGTCCCCGCCGCGACCTCGCTAACTGTTTGTGGGCTTCGACAGTGCTATTCACATGTCCGAAGAGACGCGAAAGGCCAAGTCTGCCGTCCCTCGCGCCATGTTTTGGTCCATCTTCATGAACGGCGTACTCGGCTTCATCATGGTCAACGTTCTCATCTCCGCAATGGGCTCCGTGGAAGACATGCTTGAGCAACCCAGTCAGATCCAGGCCATTCTACTCAACGTGACCGGCTCCAACAAAGCCACCACTGCCATGATAGCTGGTCTCTTCATCATCTCATTCAGTGTCAATCTAGCCAATATTGCATCCGTCTCTCGTCTGACGTGGGCTTGGTCTCGTGATGGCGGTATGCCTGCTTACTTTGCCTACGTCAGTCCTACACATCGTGTACCTACACGGTCTATCATCCTCACCGTCTTCCTCGTCTGCGCTCTGAACCTTCTCAACATTGGCAATACCTCCTACGTTGCTTTCGGTGCCATTACATCTCTCTCATCTTTGGCCCTGTACCTCAGCTACGCTATCGCCATTGCCAGTATCATCTACGTTCGTCTCTCGGGATCTACCATCAAGCTTGGAGAGTGGAACCTTGGTCGTTTCGGCCTTCCTGTCAACATCTTTGCTCTGGTCTACACCCTCTACGTCATTATCTTCCTCCCCTTCCCATCAACTCTCCCAGTCACTGGCGAGAATATGAACTACTGCGGTCCGGTCATGGTAGCCGTCTGGGCCATCGCTGTTGGGTTGTGGTTTACACATGCTAGAAAGCATTGGAATGGCCCCAACTTGACCATTCTTGAGTTTGTTGTTGCCAACGCATCAGAATGATCATGAATAATACACGTTTAAGTATTACCATATATTTAAGATAGAAAATTGGACCTTCCTTGACTAAATTTGTTGTCAAGATTGACTGGCTTCCCCTCATTTCTGAAATGCCACGTTAGGTTCGCGGCTCATGTTCATGCCCCTTCATCTGAAGTAATTATTTCAACTCATGATCTCATACGTGTCTCATTTTATTGCGCTAGGTTAAATCTTAATCATGAAAGTCTTATGTGTGACATTAGGCTTGTAATTAATAATGCTCTTTGAGGTTTTAAATTTAGTATTTCGTTTTTTTTTAATAGCAGATGTTCGAGTGTAATTGGCACGGAACAATCGGCAAGACACGTCAGATTGTCCATGCCAGGATGAGATATGAGAAAACACCTATAAATACTCTGTTTAATCCTGCAGGATGATCTGGAAGCAATCTCACAAACAATTGCACAAATTCTTCCTCTTACAGACAAACCGATACTAAGATACTCAGATGCAGGGTAGCTTACTTAGAAGCGCGTCCCGAGCCGAGACGCGATCAGCAACCCGGCGAAATACCGGCTAAATAACAGGGATGAGCGGGTGCTCGCTCTCTATCCGCTGAGTGTTTGTTGAACATCATCCGTTTTCAACGCAATACGTTGAGAACGACCTGTTGCACTGTTGCAACTCAAAAGGGGACTTCCAATATAAGCTTTCTCAAGCTGAAGTTAGATTGCTGAACCCATGCTTCAGCTGCTGTCCGGCCATTCCGTAACTATTTGGCAACTATTGACTGTTGGTGCTATCTTATCTGTTAGTGTCTCAGTAGTCTTTTAGCGATATCGATAACAGGCCTGTTAGCCAGGGTCCAATCTTCAACCAACAGCTGTAAACTAACGACCAACACTTCTTGGCACATTCCAGATCAGGTCTCCGTCCCATAAATGGCCGTTCTAGAACACAACATGATCCATCGCAATGACAGCACTGCAAGCGACCTGAGCGGAGTCAAATGCAGGGGCGCGTAAAATCTTCCTCTTCGGTTTCTCGCTGCCAAGTAAAGTGCTCTATTCATGCAACGTTGTCTTGATGGGAATAAGCAGACAAGAGTAATGTGCCGCATGTGAGCACCAGGGATAGATCCATTGGCGCTGACGTTACTGCTCGTAAATGGGACATTCAGCTGCAGTTGGGACTGCGCAAGATGCACGCTCGGACTGATGCTATCATCACTGTCATCTGACATTCGTCCAACTTACCATGGAATTGGACTCGTCACTGCGTTTCAGAGGCTTGAACAGGACATCAACACGCGTCGCACTCTCTGCAGATCACAGCCCTGAAGACTCTAGTAATCGTCTCTACAGTTACATTGATAATTAACCATAATAGAAAGGTAGTCGGAGAATTGTACTGGTAGTACGCGTCGGATGTACGGTTCGAGTGCTGGTCCCGTCTGACCAATGTCATCAGAGATCCCTGTCTCAGACTTACGATAAATCCAATTAGCCTCACCAAAGGGTCCTCCGTGACTCCACATCGCAACCAACCAACACCTTGGTAGTCTGTGCCGCTATTGGAAATGACACGAAATGGGACTGTCAGCCCAAACCCAATTTCCCAATTCTTACAAAAGGTTCTCTTGGCCCCAAGAAATCCGTCAGCCAACCGTTCTTTCGTCTCGTCTCTTGTATCCGCTGGAACCAACGATAAAACAGATCATACAGATACCGCGCTCGATATCTAGCATGGACGTCATTACTTTCGACCGACTAAGCCGACAAAAAGGCGTCATTACTGCTATGGTACTTCTTGTACTTATTGGCCTTGTCATCCATATTTACGCCCTCATCTTCTCGCCAGCTTATGGAACTATGAAAGTTGGACGAACCTTTATACCTTCGACTGCCTAAGATGCTTGAAGCTATGGCACCATATCAGCACACGGCTGTGAAGGCCTTACGATCGATGAGTAGGAGCCTCGACGACGACTTAGACCCTTACCGATGGACAGTCGACGGCGGCAGACCTTGCGTCGACAGACCTGGCGAGAGTCGGACCCAAAGGAGTGGGGTACCTACACGAAACCTACAACAAACAAAGAGGTTGACGGAGTTGGACGACGAGCGAAGGCTGCAGACCTTGTCTGGTGATTGTTGCCCGGCTATCTCCAGGTCGAACCTCAATGGTTGAAGCCTCTCATAAACGAACAAAGTGCCAAGCCTAGCGAACATCGACCTGTATTGCCTCAACAAGCCCATCGAGAAACAACAGGGCATCATTCAACAGTACCGAATAGACTTACAGCTCAGGCTACCCTCGAACAAATTGCATTGATGGACATTACTGAAGAGCACGAATACCACGATGGATGTTCGTTACTCTTTGCAACGCACAGGACTGCTTTCTGAGCGCCAGAAACTCATAAACTGAACCGGGTGGCGGTTCGGAACATTGACACGGTTCCCAGTATGCGAGAGTGGAGGGCGAGCATCAGCAGATGAACTTCAAGGACTGCAAGGATGTAATGCGTTTGACGCAAAACAGAGACAGCTCAGGCAAAAATGGGTCCCGTTTCTAGAAAGGAATTTCTTGGTTCTCGTCGCTCATTCGACACGGGTTATTGTATCAGCACTGCCTGGAAACTTATGAACCCGTGCCTTACACTGGCATCTTACGAAGATTGGAAGATGTAATCATGATAAGGCTGGCAATATCCTCAAGCCGGGGAGTTGCTGTAGTATAGTTCTGGTTGAACCGGGAGAACCTATGATGTAACAAAAACAACTGTTTAAATATAAATATAGTATTAATATTATGTGCTCCTCGGCAAGGATTCGCTCTCTGATCTGGACGCCACGCTTCTGATGCTTGATATATCCGAAAGTCCATGAAAGACGCCCAATTCCGGGTCATACAGCCCGTTAGACATGCCCGATTTCCGAGACTCCCGCTTCTTTGATCTCGTTTCGGTGAGACTTACCCCTGGTAGTGCAACGGCTGGTAGACTGATCGGCGCTTGAGCTGACTCCTCCGAGAGTCCTGGAAGATAGTGACGAAAAATGGGTCGCAGCATCGGGAGACAAGCTAGAACACCTGTCAGGAACGCATCTTGATGAAGTGGGAAAGGAGGTCAGTCCGTACCAGAGAAAACTGCCATATTTATCTCGACCGCTGCCCACATCATGTTCTGTGCCATATCCTTCGTGATGTCGTCGGTTCGAGGGTTATATAATTTCGAGTGCACCAACACAAATATCGACGCAACGCATACCCTACTGATGGTAGGACCTACAATCTCATGAGGAGAGGCTCAACGTACATGGTTCCAGATGTAAAGAGTCCAACAACTGCCAACTTTTGCGATAAAGGTAATGTCATCTTCATAACTTCGATGACGGGCAAAATTAAAATGACGCAGTCCATAGTCATATGTATAAGAATAGTAGCAAAAAAGAAATTCGCTTCGTTAAACGGGCATTTGGCACCTTGTATGCTTTTATCCCAATATGCTCGTATCGGCACGCAGTGAAAGATGACCATGAAAGTCCGAATAGTTATCCATATGCTCACAGCGACAAGCAAGATAATAATAGCGTATCGAATGGAGGTATACTGAAAGACGCGCCAGTAGAAACACAAAATACTGAGTTTGCAGAACGCAATGGACGAGGCGTAGAGGAGCTCGCAGATCCAGAGTAACAGTCGCGATCGATCTTGAATACGATTCGCTTCGGTTGGGTCTGCGATCGTGAGGATGGATTGGCCGAGTTTGTAGCTATGCGTCCCTAAACGAGGTAAGTGACTGCGGTCGGAGGTGAGGTATGTCTCGTACAGTATATCGTGACGGAACAGTAACTTGATACAAAGAGCTGAAATGCACTGTTAGTACGTGCGCATTGGTCCCAAGTGCGATCAAGTCAACCCTACCAAGGCGATTATGGCAAAGTAGTCGTCGAACCAAAGGTTCATTTTGGTCATTCGTCGCGCCTTGAGCCGCAGACTGAGGGCCAGAAAGGCCGCGACCCAAGTGATGCTGATGGCTGCATAGATATCGGGCTGCAGCCCGGCCATGACGTCGAGCCCGGCAGTATCGCTTACTTTGTGTCTGCCTACAACGGTCGCAAGATCATGCTGAACTTCAGGCTGCTCGAACAGCCCAAAACCAGAACCCTTGAGCAAAGGACGAGATGAAAAGAGGAGAAGTCGTTCTTTTCTCTGCCTCGGCCGTTTTACAGGCGGGGAACAGGGGAAAAGGTCATCATTTGTCTTGAAAAAAAGCCTCGCCGTTTGGAGGCCGAGCTCTCGGGACCAGATATAAAGGTGCCATTGCCGGTGGAGGAAAATCCGGGGTTTATTAGGGCCCGTTATGGTTCTGGGATCCGCTGAAAGACGGACTTCTTGAGTGAGTGAGGTTTAGCTCATATCGGAGGGGACCCCGATGGCTTTTGACGTTTACGAAAAATACGAATTGGTTGATATTTTGAGAGTCTAGGCTATTGCCTGTAATAGAATGTCATTTTTGTGGCTTTTTGAATGGTTATAATAGTGTTTATTGCGAAGGAACTGCGTTTGTCAATTGGTCGCCAGGTTCTGAAATGTTGAACCCCTCTTTGGATCGGAGGTTGAGCCGTGATGCTCCGTGATGATCATAAATCGCTATCTTCGTGGAGACTCATGCTAAACGGCTTTTGGATAGTTACGGTGCTAAGTCATCGTCTTCGCTTAATGTATTGAAACGCAATTCGTGGTCACTCAATCATGGACGGGGCTTTAAGCCGCAGCCTCACTAATGTAAAAGGTTTTTGACGATGGTCGATAACTACCGCCAGTTGACCTGCAGCTACGATTTGGGCTCCGAGGACGAAAGAATTCTCCCCACCGGAACACTTGTACTTGTGAGCAACGCAACAGCACTGGCTGGCACTCAGAGCCGGCGCTAACCAGTGGCTTACTGTTTTGATTCGCCCTGGCATTCAAAGAATCAGAGTGAGATATCAGCACCTTATTTCGTCTTCTATTGCTGCGCGGGCCAGTCATAAATATCACAAGCCATTCAACGTCTGATAACGAGTTTGACCAATTACATCGGGTGTCTCGTATAGTTGAACGCAGTCTTATGCGGGCTGTTGGTTAGAAACAGGCAAAGGAGCAGACTTCATCCGATCATCCGATCATCCGGCTCGACGGCACGAGCCAATCAAACGCCCTGTATATAGACAAAATCAGGCTTCCAAGTGGTAATGGGTGGTTTTGCCGTACCGCGCTGAATTGGGAAATGGCCTAAATCGGGATGTGCTCGTTGATCTCATCGTGTATGGGGGCCTAAACGCCACTTTGATGCATCTTCACTACAGTGCTTTCACATGAAATGCTTAACAGTACAACTACGATAAGTCGCAATATAGTGAGAGTGCCGATTGCTGCGCCAAACCTATCATGAACCGGCCCGGAATGTCAATCTTTTCTCTTCCTATCCATTGTCTGGAAGCAGTATCCAGATCCGCACATCCGCATATCATGTCTCGGCTGCACGCCCATTACAGCATCTATCGGCCGCTGCGAGTCTGCTTGCAGTCCAATCGCAAACGAATGATATCATTTATCCTGCACAAGGCAATCACATCACCTGCCGGCAAAACCATCCACTGATGTAATTTAGCCAACACATCATGCCGAGCGCGTTGCAAAGAGCTTGAGAAGGGTCTATACAGACGTTGAGTAAGCGTATTCGCTGGTTGGTAATTCGCCAAGGCGCTCACTGCAACCCACTTTTTGAAAGACAGCCTGTAAAGCCATATTGGCCCCCAAAAGTTCCTGCAACCTATTTCGTCATTAGGTCTTGGATTCTGAAGACAAGCTTGGATACAAGAAGCTGGCCCTGTCTCTGAAATAGAAGCGGTTTCTTCTGTCGCATCTTGTTTTGCCAAACACGCTAGCCGCCAACATGCTCTCGACTGAAGCTCATCTTGAGACTCCGCAGGCCTTTGGCGCCGCATTCATTGTCGGAGTACTCGTGCATATCTTTGTTCTACGTAAAGGAGAATGGGACCTCTGGACTGTTAAGCTTATCAAGGCATGGGCAACGTATGAGGTCACTGTCTCATTGTTCCTCACCCAACTCTACTCTTTCTCAGTCTGGCAAGCTCTCTCAGTCACCAACAAATGGTTCGCATCTTTTGTTACGGGTCTTTCAATCAGCACCTTGACATATCGAGCATTCTTTCACCGACTGAACCGGTTCCCCGGTCCATTTCTTGCTCGCCTCTCAACATTCTACGCTACTTATCTTACGGTTGATGAAGAGCATATGTATCTTGAAATCCAGAAGCTTCATGAGAAGTATGAAGATATCGTGAGGATTGGCAAGTTGGATTAAACTACCAAGACGTTCTCGACTAACTGTCCCAAGGGCCTACTGAAATATCAATCGCAACACCAAGTTCATTCCGGCCCATTCACGCTCCCTCATCCCCGGTTATCAAATCACCGTTCTATGGCATCACCCATCCATGGGTAATGCTTCTCTCCGAGCGACGCAAGAAAGAACATGCCATCCGCCGTAAAGCGTGGGATAGAGCGTTCACTACAAAAGGTACTGCGCTGTTGTCCCAGCCTCAGGAGATGAGCGCTTACCATGAGCAGCCCTACGCGATTATGAGCACCGAGTGCTCAAATACACCAAACTTCTCACTGACCGTATTGACGAAGCAAAGGGTAAACCATTTAACGTAGCCCTATGGGTCAACTTCTACACCTTTGACATCATGGGTGATCTTGCGTTCGGAAAAAGCTTCGACATGCTTGAAAGCGGCATCGAACACAACTTCTTCACAGAGTCACACAAAACCCAAGGCTTCATGGGCGCATTCCGGCGACTGGTTTGGTTCTTCCCTCTTGTTTCATCTATCCCAATCGTGAACAGTTCGTTTCTGGCTTTTCAAGACTATATCAGGAATCAAGTCGAGACTCGACGAAAGGTATGTATCCTCAGAGCAAGACAATGCTCGACTAACCTGTGCAGAATAAACCGGCGGAACCAGATGTATTCAGTAGTATCCTGGAAGATTACGATGCGATGGAGAAGCCCACTCAGCAGGACTTCGATAACCTGTGTGGTGATGCTCATCTCATTGTTATCGCCGGCAGGTATGACTGGCCTGTAACAGCAACGTGTAGCGCTAATATCTCAGTGATACCACTTCTTCTTCCACGACTTGTCTCTTGCACAACCTCGTACTCCACCCCGATGTGCTGGCAAAACTCCAGGCTGAGATTGATGAATACAAGAACACCCACGACGAATATGATCTGGTTTCCCTAAGCAAGCTACAGTATCTTCAAGCTTGTATCGACGAGTCACTTCGTCTATATCCTGTTGTCCCATCAGGTGTTCCAAGGATGACTCCACCGGAAGGAATGCAGCTTGATGATGTTTACATACCCGGAGATACAATCATACATAGCCCTTCTTACACCATGTACCGAGGTATGAATACAGAGGTGTTGACACAACTAAGTTGCTGACCGGACATAGATGAGCGTTGCTTTGAGAAGCCGAACGAGTTTATTCCTGAGCGATGGACTACTAAACCGGAGCTGATCAAAGATGCATCGGTATACGCTCCATTCCATACTGGTAAGGTTCCTGTCATTACCGTTATCCGAAATAGCTGACATGATAGGTCGTGGCGTTTGTGCTGGAAAGCAACTTGGTCTTATGGAGATGCGCTATGTGCTCATGGATATTCTCTCACGATATGATATTGATTTCGCACCAGGGACCAATCCTCAAGCTTTCATCGATGGCTTAAGAGATTGTTACACTTTGGAACTGCCAAGATTGGATATGGTGTTCACCCCAAGAACCGGAGCCAAGGTCGAAGGGTAAGATATTTGTTAATGGATGATTTTGGGGGGATGTAGAAAGAACGGACTGCTATCTTCAGAAAGCCCGGTCATTGTGTAGCATCAGCTATAGTACCCGACTAATATGGAACCCATATCACTAATCATTCTTATGTTTCTTTGTGGCTGATTCATCACACAGCGCTGCACCCTTCCTCCAACGACTAATGTCAAAATCAGGATATGGGTACGCCGTGATGTTAATCAGCTGTTCCAGCGGCGTAATCCATCCATGCGTCGGCATCACACTGCAACCTGTTAGCTAAATCCATTCACCACCACGAATAAACGAATACTCACGTCGCAGATCTTGGAAGACCATCTTCCAAAAGCTGATCCAGCCACTGCCTCATCTGCTGCTGATTACTCAAATCAACACTCAGTCCAGCCTCCCATGTATCAGCCTCATAGACAAATATGGAGGAGTTTTTATCAGGACATCGTTCTGTAATCATCACATAAGTCCAGTCTGCTGCGTGAGGCGCTTGATCAGCCCAGTTGAACCATGCTTGGACCTTGTTGTCGCGATGAACGTATGGGTGTGTTTGACTAAACTTTGTCAGCGAAATAGTGTATTAGAGGCTCGACGTACTTGAAGGTGATGAATTCGGCTCCTGGGATGCTGGACCAGTATTCCACTGCCATCTCGGGGATGATTAACTTGGCACCAGCACGGACGTAATCCGCAATTCCTCCAGTATGATCTCGGTGATGATGTGAGGGCTAAATTGTTAGTCAAAGGCCAATATTTGCTGTGATATACGTACCGCGACGTAAGTGACCTTCTTGCCGATATTCTTCTTAATCCACTCCATGACAGCCTCACTCCAGAAAGGCGGTGCATCGCACACAATGACTTCAGTCTCAAACTCAATAATAAGCTGCTTGAAGCCAAGATCATGACTATCATCGATGATAAGCCAATACACCTGCAAAAGATCAACGGGCCTAGCTGATTTCAACGCCTCCACGCTGACGTTCTTGACCGGCGATCCGAGTAAACTCGTGCTATAATCTGTGACAAGACCACTGGGAACACCAGGAGGCTTTTCCGATATATTTACTTTCTGACCGTGAGGAACAAGATCGAAGAAATTGTCGCCCAACTTTGCTGTAGCGTTGATCTTGTCAATGACAAAGTCTTCGAGAACCACGTTCAGCCGTTGGCTAGATGAGCTGTAGATGGTCTGGATAGTGTGAGGGAATTTGATTCCCTCAACTTCTTTGTAGTTTGAGAGGTATATGTCTTTTGTAGCATTGCCGTAGATTGGATGCTGTTCTTCCGAGCGGACGATATATGGAAGGTATGTCTCCGAGTTGACAACGACGAGGAGCTTGTCAAGATTGCTATAAACTATATCCTTTTAGCAGATTGATCTATTACGAGTCTTGAAACATACCCGCTGGAAATTTGATGCCGTTTATATTAACCTCGCGTTCTTCGGAGCTTTTCGACCGTCGAATCTTGATGTGTCAGCGTGATATCTCAAGGCTCAATTATGTGCTCGACTCACCCGCTCGACAAGACCTGGAGACATCATGAGAGCTTCAGTAGCAAGATTGGCAGCCAATGCGGCTTCCACAGTTAGCCAGAGTCCCACCTAAACGGAAGAAGCTAATCATACCGTCTACACAGCCAGCTGTAACGTTCCGGGGAAGGTAGACTTGGTTGTTCCCTTTAACATAGCAAGCGGCGTTACCATCGCCAGCCCAGACCACGAGAGAGAACTCCATGGCCTCCAATTGAGGGGATGCCCATCCCCACGCATCTAAGGTCGTTAATTACCGTCACGCAATCTGTATGCTGCACTCACGTGAGGGCTGGAAACGTCGGTCAATTCGCTGGCGAAGTAATGGGTAGTCTACTTCATAGGAGACGTTCTGCGTTCCGGATGTTGCTGCCGATACATCTGCACGCATGAGATTGTAGCTTTGCATAAGGCTACGAGAACGGTAGATTCTGCCTTTGTAAGCATGGCTGGAATGTATTGAGCATGAGATTCACCTTTGGCATTCATAAGTTACTTTGTGCAGTTTCGAGAGACCCTCTGCGCCAATGGCAGCGATTGCCCTTTCTAGTGTCGAGTTCGCACCAATCTTATCGTTATTCGAGCCTAATGATGGTTCTATGAGGCCAAGAATGACCGTGAAGACTGATATCAGCTTCATATTGGCTGTACGCGGGTTGATAAACGGAGCAGCAATGTCTGACCAGGGCCGTCAAAACTTGCATTAGAGAAGGACGGGGTTGTTCTTGAAGGGCGCCGTAAGGCCAAATCAAGCTTAGAGAATAAAGCAATACTTAAGAACAGCAATATTATTTACTCCATGTTCAATGATGACCCTTCGTCGCGTAATAGAAGCATGATGGTGCCTTGGACACGGAAGTTTGTGTCCTTGGCGTTCCTGGTGGCTACAAACATATCACATGATAACCATAAGCGATGGGTCAGATTAGTGTCAAAGAATCACTTGTTGAATTGTTGTGAGATTATTAGCTGTGCAATGGTATGTTGGAATAGGCAACCCGATAACAGACCAACTCAGGAGTCTTCGCCGTTCTTATTCATGATCCTCACGCTCAAAGCCTTGGCTGAGAAGTGTGCTTGTCACTGTTCAGTCACTTAGAACCTTATCAGACATAAAAATGCCGTGTGGAAAGCCATTTGCTCATTTGTCTATTCTAGGTTTCATGTGCTCCACTAGTAATACTCCGCAAGAAAGCTTCCAAGATAATCGCCCTTTCCAATAGGAACGCCCAGTGAACGTAAGATGGAGTAGCCAGTGACGATGTGGAAGAAGAAATTTGTTTGTCCATGGTTGAGTGTAGCCTCCTTGACAGTGAGAGTAAGGGTCCTATCAGGCCGAGGGCTTTCAGGAGTCAGTGAAATGTCGCAGTATATACTTTTGAGGCAAAACTTACAGCTCCACCTTGACATCCTCTCGTGAGTTAACATCCTCCGGCTTGACGCCCTTTACAGCCTCAAGAGCCTTTTGGATGCGGGCGTGCAGGTCGGCAATGGTCTTTTCATTGTCCTCGAAAAATGTGGGCTCCACGCCTGTTAGGCGGCCAATGGTGGTCTGAACAGCCCTGGTGGCAGTTTGCACTTGGAAGACGAGGGGCAGTTGATCTTCTACGAGTCTGGCTTGGGGGAAGACTTCGTCGGCGTTGAGACCCTTTTCTTTGGCGTATTGCTCCGCCTTTGTGAGGACGTGGTCAAAAGTTTGGAGACCCTTGATGAAGGTGGGGATGATGAGGTCGTAGAGGGAGGTAGGCATTTTGATGGTGTGAGGTGACAGGCTCGAGTAGTGAAGCAGGGATTTATTAATTGCTATGGTTTGTTTATTCCATAATTTAGCATGGTAAAGCCATTCATATATACAGTCTCTCTTGATCGCGCATTTGTAATGCGAAATTGTGCGATTACCCCGTCAAACATCGTATGCCGACGAGCCGTTACCGGAGGAGAGCGGTGAGGCGCGAGCTGAGTGAATTAGAGATATTAGTCAGATTTACTAATTGAAATCGTTATCAAAAATGACGAATGCAGTACTGTTGCGACTCTCTCAGTCATCACGACCCCAGTCGACCCTATGGCGCGACATGTCGTGATGTGGGGTTTGGGCACGTCATCTGCAGGAACCTCACGCAAACGCCGATGGCCCTGGTTCCCTCTTCCGAGACGCTCTAGATTATGACTGAGTAATTAACTGTGGCTGAAATTAGAACAGTGGCAGTGCGAGCAGAATCAGGACAAGGTTTGCGGGTCTAAGTTCCGAGAAGTTACTTGTGATAGGATTGGGAGGTTTGACAAAATCTTCGGGTCCCAGGACACAAAGGCAAAGAACACAGGAAATTGACAAAGTCCATTTGATCTGAATTTCTTGGTACAAACTTCAACCTTGACACAATGCCTAGGGCCCCCGAAAACTCGTAGCTGAAGACATTTGGTAAGGGTATACCGAGAACATGTTTTAAGTCAGCGATGCTTCAAAGAGGCATGGTCCTTTCTTGCAAGTCTCGATTCTCCGGTAGCACTACTGTCGTTGACGCCTCATCGTTTGTCATAAGAAACTTAGAAAATTATCCTTATCAGCCAAGGAAGCTTTCACTCAAATTGCTGCCTGTTTATGGTTCGGAGTTTGTTCACTTTTGATAATTGATGGGAGTCAAGAGACTTCAGCGTCGAAAGTTAACTAATACTAACATTCATATCCAGCATGGCCTATAGTGTTTCCTATTAGCTGAAGTATCCGTGTGACCTCTGAATAACTTTCAGATAATTGAACATTTCATTTTGAGAGCTTATTTATTCGCGCAGGCAAATATTGTAAATATAAATATATAAGACCAACGAGGGACGATGAATATACCCATCATTACTTATGACTTTTACAAGAGTGTTATTCTGAGCTGACAGACCTCACAACCAATACTCACATCACGCACCTTGCACGACTGCAAACAAATCCATTTCAACTTACGAAACCCTTGTGTAAAAGTATAGCCGCAGAACACGATAACCATGGCACCTTTTTTGAACAAAGATGATTCCCAGAAACCCCGGAAACCACCGATCGCGAGGACTTTGATGAGACTCACAAACACCCTGTGCACTATATCAGAACAGAGGCCCTATGACACCGACGCACAGAGACGAGCCTTGGCGGGTATCGAGTTATGTCGCCACAGGCTTAATTTCTCTCGACAATGGGAAACATTCCTCCAAGAACCAGAGATCAAGTGCAGGGCAGCGGATTCTTCTACCACCTCACAAAAGGATATGGAGTCTCGGTTGCCTACAGAGATCTATATCATTATAATTGAGCACCTCGTCAATGATAGGTATGGGAAGTCCCCAGAGCAGATGAAAGTACGTGCCCAGACTTTACAATCTCTGGCATCTACCTGTAGAATGTTGCAGGTCCTTTGCGAAGAGTACTTGTATACGCACCCGAGATCCCAGCGACTGTCCAAAAATGCCGTATCACATTGGCTATTTTTGTTCTCTCTGACTGTTGAGCCCCGGAGAGCCCGTCAGGTCCGGTCACTGAGTTACGAGCCCCAGCCACATTGCATCTATCCCACTGCATGGCAAAGCACTCTCAAGCTCTGTACCAATCTGACTCGTCTTGAACTGGTTTGGAGACATCATATCCCAGAATGCGTTCGACAACACATGCATATGCACATGGGCCCAATATTTGCTGCTTGTCCCAAGGTCACCGAGTTCACGTATGATAGCTGCCACGTCAACAGGGATGAGCCTGAAGACGTGACCCCAGAGCAAAGGGTAAAGTTTTCGCAGCAATACTCAAAGTTTGCGAAACAGCTTTGCCACTTGGAGGTGCTTGGGCCATTCGACTGTATCAAGGACATTCTCCATTGCGATTACCCAAATCTCAAGTCTTTGGCTCTTGATATGGCGGACTATGAAGAGGAAGGCAGGTTTTTTCGGGAGCTATCTTATCATACTCCTGCTTTGGAAACATTGGTATTGGATTGGGTTCAGAGCGCCACTTTGCAAGACCTGCAGTGTGGATTCAAAGCATGGGGGAAAACATTACGGTCTCTTTATATCAACCACCCCGTGATCGACGATGACCACGATGGCATCCTTGGCGATCTACTGCCCCATCTTACAAGATTGGAGGACCTTGGTTTAGATGAGAGGCCGACATTCCTTCTCTCAGATCTCCAGGCCGTAGCTCAACCGAACGCTCCACGTCTGAAAACCTTCCGATGGGTGGCTAGTGATGACATCTACACTCGCGACCCACTTGCGAATCCAGAAAACGTTAACAAGGCCATAATCGACATCTTCATTGCGCATAGTGAGACTCTCACAACCTTCATGATAGAGGAATCATTCAGCTTTTGGAATTTCGGCACGGATATCTTTGAGCACCTCCACAAGGCAAGGAATTTGGAGAATCTTCGAGTACAGCTGCATGATATACCTACCAAGGAAGACATCCAAGGTCTTCTGACCGCATGTCCGAAGCTTGGGAAGTCGGGAACGGGTCTCATGGTGGTCAAGGAGTTCTTCACTGAGTGTACCTTGACGAATAGGAAGTACAAGGAGGATAGCTGTGAGGCAGCGGCGAGTAGCTGGGGAAGTATATATCACCCTGGCACCTGCGCGGACTGTGGCAAGGAAATAGAAATGCCAGTGTTCCCGTAGGCGTCTGCATATTTCGTTAGTTCATAGTTCCAATATTACGTCAACTTATACGTGTATCCATCTACACCTTGAGATTCTACACGGGCAGCGCCGCAAGTTGGAGAAACTGTACATCATGCCAAGTCTCAATCGTTTTGTGAACGACCGCCCGATATTCCAGGTTCCCAGGTAAATAACAAAAGACGAGACGGCGTAGGCCACGGACTGCGTCAGTTCTTAGGTTTCGTCAAAAAGCTTGTATTGTCTCGGCCAATCATATCAACCTCATCGAAGGAAGCGAAATCTGTCATTTGACAAGGTTCAGCCAATTTGACGCTTCTCGAACTTTGCTTGCCTGAGACGTCGGGTTTCAGGCTGCCACTGCCACTAAAGTTTACAAAATAAATACAGAGTTCGTGTTCTGTGCACAAAAGTTAGAGCTGATTTGTTGGCAGGTTTACACTTCTGATGAGACTTCACAACAAAACCTTTTTACTATTAATTCCGAAACGCAGTCCAAACCCTCATATAACTTGAAACCTATAAATCAAGCGACATTCCTTCTGCCTTCCACCTGTCCCCTTCCTGCATGACCTTATACCTTGGACCAAACTTGAGCAGAAAGAAATACAGCAGAGTCACTTCTATCTAAATCTTTCACCTGGCAAAAGAATTATTCCCGTCATACTAAAGTATCCAGCTCTTTTTCGAAGTTAACGGAGTACCTGATTGCCTGATTGCCATGGAGATTGCCAGGCCACCAAAAAGCCTGCGTCCAGACAGATTCCAACAAAACATCCAGGCACTGAGAATCATCGCACAGCAAAGGCCTGATGACCCTGAGGCACAGCGTCGAGCTCAAGTCGCAACAGATCTGTATCTTCAGACCTGGCCACACCACACGCTCCCGACCCCCGTCGAAAAGTCTCGCCGAACATGCTCGATTCCTAGTCTCCCCAATGAGATCTATGAGATGATTTTCGGCTGCATCCTCGCGGAGCATCCAACTAGTAAGCGTGGTAAAATCAGGCGAGCCAGGACAGTACTATCTTTGACCTGCTCCTGTCGGCTTTTTCAAGCAATCGTCGAGAAGTACTTATATAAACATCCACGAAGTAAAGGACTCTGGAGAGATCAAAATTCCCTCTTTCTGTTTCGGTTATCTTTGACCATCGAGCCATGCCGAGGACTTCTGGTTCAGTCATTATCTGTCAATATTCAACGCCCGTACCACAATTACCTTTGGGTTGAGATTGCCAAGCTATGTCCGAATCTCAGTCACCTGGAGATAGTTGAGACCACCGACGGGCTTTCTCACTCACAACTTCGATACCTGGAAAGGCTCTTTGATGCCTGCCCAAATGTTACGAGGCTCAGTCTTAATGCAAGAATTTCTGACTATAACGACGGTGTGACGTTTCGGACCAGCGAAAGATTCTTCAAGTTCTGGAATCAGCTCACACACGTGGAAGGACTTCCGCTTTCGGAACCAGGAGATATAATTTCGATCTCTAAGAAGTGTCCCTCACTTCAGGGACTGAAGATTGACGGCTTTGGATTCTCCCCGAAGACTCTTTTGGATGCTTCCAAGATATGGGGCAAGACTTTAAAGACTCTTCACCTCGATTGGTTTGGAATGTCGACCGACACTACTATCGCGCAACTTCTGGGAAATCTACCGTTAATCGAAGAAGTTTGTCTGGGCCATTTAGACAATCTCTTGCCATCGATTCATGCTCTGACTCATCTAAGTCTACCAAAACTCAAGCGTCTTCGAGTAGTGAGCTATAGCATATGGGACATCGATCAATCACCGGAAGTAGAGTCAGCTATATGCGACATGATTACCGCTCATGCTGAGACTTTGGAGAGCATGAGCCTCCCATTCTTGTATGATCTCGATAGGTGTGTCTTGGAGGCAATCAAAAAGGCAAGAAAGCTGGAGTTTCTCAACTTAGAGGCCCTTCGGGTTCTGACTGATGAAGAACGTGAAGAGTTACGAGCAGCATGCCCTAAACTTCGATTCTTCGTTAACTCTTCTGACGGATACTCCTCGAAAGGTATGGACTCAGAATTCGACGGGTCTGGTCTATACTGTGGCAGCTGGGGAGTTATCCCTGATGAGTAGGATCAATACCAGTTAGACAGGTATCAACGCATCATTAGAGAAAGACTCGCAATAGATATTTTGCATACTAGGCTTGTGCAGTTTGTTTAAGAAGTTACCAAACCAAGATAAGCCAACATTTCATTGTATATACCTAATATGTGCAATTGCATATCAATGCAGTTCTTGGTGCAACGTTGGGAATCGAGTTCTGACGTATACTTATGTGCAAACCCGAGCAGTGCGCGCTTACTGAGTACGTAATGGGGTGTGTGAGACGCGTGATGTGAGTTATCAGCTGTGGGGACTATCAACTTAAAATAACACTCTTATCAAAGTCAATCTAGGCAGTATACTAGCCACCTAACAAAATTGCCTAAGATAAGCTTTACAAGCCTATCTGATGATGATTATATCTAACGCATGAGTACGTAATGGCAAGTTAGATCCCATTAAACTTTCATTATGAGGAAGAGTTTGTCTTAAAGCTTGTTGCGATAAGCTTTCATTATACACAAACCTTCATTTCCGCCCATCTCCTCGCGAAAGAACATATATCTTAGCCCCTTACTAAGAACCATATTTTATTTTATTTCTCCTATAAATACTGCCTCTGCCTGTTCAGAAACCCTCAACAGACCATACTTGCAATTATTTTCCAGACGACATCACGTGGCTTGGTAACACATACTTCCACTACGAGAGGCACTGTATAACCATTCAGAAGAGAAGTACGTTTCAGGCAACAACATTCATCAGCGTAATCTTCTTGAAGTCACTCTAGACAAGAAACTCAATCGTTATAAATCACGTGCTAGGGCTTTCCCACTTCTTAAAACCTTGGTACAGCCAGACGACAACATGGCAAGCGGTCATGCTAAAGCCACGGTTGACATTCCCCGCCAGGTCACCAAGTCAATGGGGCCGCAAGACGGGTACTCGGGTTCCCCAACCTCCAGGCTTCCAACAGAGATATATCAAATGATCGTCAATCATATTGTGTTGCACTATGACCGATGCAACGACGATCAAAAAGCAATCCGAGCCAAGACTTTATCATCCCTAGCTCGTACCTCCAGGACCCTCCAATGTCTCACCGAACCATATATCTACACCTTTCCAGAAGGCTCACGACTGCAAACTTCTCAAGGCCTGGAACGATTCCAGCAATCACTGGCGGCTGATTCTCGTCGAGCAAACCTTGTCCAAGTTCTTGACTTTGAGTGGGACAGTCAGATGTCCTCCCAAAGACTGGCTATAGACATAGCACAACGGTGCCCAAATTTACATACTCTCATGTTGATATGTTCTCGGAGGGACGAATTCAGCCAAACGGTTGTTGATAACTTGGCTACCCTGTTTATCGTCTGTCCAAAGGTCAGGAAATTGCGCCTTACAACATTCTTTGCAGAAGATTTCCCAATACCTGAGCGGGATGGGCTGATGGACATGTTTGCTGGGCAGCTTTCCCATGTTGAGTTGAGGGGTTCGGGTGCCTGGTTTAAAAGGGCCTTGTTGCCTTATCTGTCACCGAATTTAATATCGTTCGTCATCATAAACCCTGGACCTGGTGATCATACAGGCTTCCTCAAAACTCTGGGTCAACGCTGTCCAGTCTTGCAGAGACTGAAGATCAAGTGCAGAGGGATGACTCCGGTAGACCTGGAGACACTCTGCAAAGCGTTAGGTTCGACACTCAAGTTGCTGTGCCTTGACCAGTTGGATCATGACGGAAGTGTCCTGAGCGGGCTCTTTCCCCATATGCAAGTCCTGGAGCATTTGATCTTGGGCCAAGATTTTCCTCTGCATCTACATGACATGGAGGCCATGTCTAGCTTGTCATGTTTGAAAACATTTATCGCAGAGGTTCGTGGCCCTGGCCGCCGCAGCTTCTTTCATGGGGCATCGAATGACGACGTGGATCGTGCCCTAGCTAGTTTCCTCTGCTCGCATAGGATGACATTGGAGACTATGTGGCTAAATTCACGCTTCTCGTCGAAAAGGGATATCTTGGACAGCTTGAAACTAGTGCCAAATCTGGGTTCTGTGGCCCTGTGGATGTTGGACAACCTTGAGAGAAAGGACGTCGATGATCTTTTGGAGGCGTGTCCTAGGCTTCGAGAGGCACCTGATCTCGAAAAATGTCTTACTGACATGTTTTGGGATGGGATGGATCCGGAGAGCGAATTTCTCCTGTGGATTGGGTACCATGACCATGATTGGTGGGAGGATGATCGTCCTGAATGGGATGCTGGTTGGTCAGTAGGCTTACGCCAACCTCAGAGAAAGATATAAATTAAAGAGAATGAAATACTTGGAAATCACCGACTATCGTAGCGTTTTCACACCTTCCATTAAAAAGGTATCTCGATAGCAGCTACAGCCAGAGAATCATATAGTTAATTTTGCCTGCTGTCCTGCTCATAATTCATGCATTCTCCCTGATATGCTATCCATTATCCCTGGAACCCTAGTTATTGATAGTAGCCTTATCGCTCTCCTCCATGACATCATCCAGCAACTGGACGGTAGTTTCTTCGCCTTTGGAAACCCAATGAGCGCGCATCTGTCGGACAGCATCGTAAAGTCTCTCGGGAGAGGCTGCGTCATAGCTGATGAAGTCGATTTTCTTGCCATGGTCTTGGAGCCAGTGGAGTAGGTAGACAATATCGCGGACGTCAGAGTTGAACTTGACCACAGATTGAGGGCGCGTACTGCCGATGTATTGACATGAGCGCTTCATCTTGGTGAGAATGAGAACGCTGGGGTGGAGGATAGGGATCGAGCCTGATTAAAGATAGGTTAGATATATGATAGACAGCAGGAGGTCAAGTGATCAGGCAAAGTCGTACGTTAAAATACAGATCAGCCGACTGACTGACTGACCGACTGAACGACAGGAAGGAGCTCCTTTCGGCGCCGGATTGGGTAGCCCTGTGCAAGAGGCGGCCCCCGGTAAAGCCTCCGAGGGCAGGAAGCGAAGGGGGGGGGGTGGAGCGTCTTTGTCTTGTACTTACCATCGCCCGGCCGGAGGATCGAGAATCGACGAGGCAGGCCTAGCATGCCTTGGGCAAGTGTCTCGATCGGGACTCGCAAGTCCCATTGGTCATTTTTTTGTACGAAAAAGAGCTTGAGGTCCGAGATCATGAACCGCTGATCTGCATCGCGAAGAAGCTGCAGAAGGCGAGGTCGACGGTCGTTCGGTTTCGCATCGTTCGTGGCGACTTCGACATCGACATCGAGGGTTTCGCGGTTGCTGCCTAATACGTTCAAGGCAAAGCCACCAATAAAGGCATGCTCAATGTTGTTGTCTGTGAGAATGCGTGTGAAAGCTTGGGCAGCCTCCCGCATGTTAACTGGGAGCGCTGGCATATTGGGGGTTGTGTAATGAAGCTTCTGATTTTAGGATAGGATGTTAGAATAAACTGGTCTAAAGGTCGTCTAAAATAGAGTAAATTTACCTAAGTTTTATGCGATTTGGGGCAATGGTTGACTAAAGTCTTCTAAACTCACCTAAGCTTTGTGAAACTTAGGGCAAAGGTCTGAAGCCTTCGTGCCTACTTCTGCAGGTTCCTGGTGGCCGATTTATGGTTTAAATAAGGTTTAATTCGTGAGCCAGGCAGCCAGGGATGCCATTTGCAGCTGAGGCTTGTGGCTGAGAGCTTGAAACCAACCTGGCCCTACCTCTCCTCTGTGATAAGGTTAACATTTCGAAAGAGGCTTGAGCACAGAGAACTTAGATGGGACAAATTTATTTTTGTTCCGCTTTTCCAGCTATCAGCTTGAGTCACACTTATGGTCTACTTCTGGTCGGCAAATCGCCATACGACAGCTTCCCAGATACTAGCTGAAGCATCATGTCTCTTGCCCACTCCGTCTCTTCTGTGAATTCCCATTGCTTTATGCTACTAAGAGCATTCTCCATCTCCGAAGCATCCTTTTCAGCCATTTTCTCCTTTTCAGCAGCGTCCAGATGCTCCAGATCCTCTGGTGTAGGCATATAGTCCCCTTCATAGCTCATATCGAACATGCTGTAGCCGATGACGCTTGCCAGATCTGCTTTTGCTATCGAGCGAACAGTACTTCCAGCATTCTCTCGCATGATGATGCGCAAGTAGGCGGCGCAAAAGGCAGGAACAGGCACCGTCAATAAAGGACACGGCAGTGTAGCCAAATCAACAGCTACGAGCTCCTTTTGTTGAATGCCAGTCCAGGAAATGGGCACCAGGATGAATTTGTGACTCGACTGTCCAAAGACATAGCGATGACTCTTCTGTGTGTATTCGGCCATATAGCTTGGCGGTTTGATATCGTCTCGTAAGCCACAGGCTGATGCGATGTGTTTAGCATCGTTTATTTGCTCGTCGGGAACCAAAAATAGTAAATCCTGTGATCCAAGGTCAGCATCGTGAAAGACATGTTGCGCTTGAGACATACTGATTGATGTGCAAGCGGATAGCCTAAGCGCTGTAGTAGAGGAGTCTCCCATTCCACGAGAGCAATTTTATTTTTCTTGAACTCGCTCAAGATCTTGAGCACCTGATCGTCAGTGACATACTCCATGTCGTTTCATGACGGAGGAATGGTGTTGAACTCATGAGATTTGAGAAATAAACGTGGGGGCGAGCTATGGGTCACGTGCTTCACCGAAGCTCACCATTTGCAGCAAAAAGCTAATGTCGTCCTTTTGCCCAGTTGCCCAGATCCTCTCGCTGAAATGTGAAAATGGCTTATCATCTGAATGCATGAAGAGTAGTAAGAGTACGTAGATAACGTCAGTTGATAACAGCAATAACCGAGTAATCCCGGTCGATTAACGACGCTATGCCCCATCAAGAAAGAGATCCATACCCCCCTCTCACCGAATGATTGACAGCGATCTCGCAATTGTATTTATCATCAAAGATTTTTTCGCCTCGTTCTTTTCTAAACCTGTCATTGTATTTTTACTCCAAAATGGCGAGTGACGAGACAACACCACTTCTCCCCCAAAAGGGAGAAGGTAAAGGACGAGTGAGAAATTGGTTATCGCGAGCTTTCAGCGTCGAGAATCGGATTTTGCTTGCGGGGTTTCTTATCACGTTATCGTTCAGTTTTACCCAAGTTCCGTGAGTACTTTTTGTCAATTGAGGGAGCAAAAGCTAATGGCCTATAGATTGTTTTATGTGTTTCATTTAATGACTTGTGATTCTTTCTATGACTCGCATCCTCCTTATGATGGTCCAGGCGATAGGTGCAGTCGGGACGAGATTGCGGCTGGAACGGCTACCCAATACAGTATCCTTGGCATGTCTACTACCTTTTGCGGTAAGTCAGGTCAATTGAAAGTCAAATAATGGATGCGATACTGACTGTTACAAGGAACGTTGAACCTTTTTGTTGCGGGCTGGACATCAAAAAAGTTCGGCCCCCGAGCGGCACTTTTGTGTCAGATTCTCATCCCGGCAGCTCGCGTGGTCACACAAATCCTGGGAGTCGTGGCAGGTGGAGAAAAAGGGATGATAATTATCCAAGCAACTCAATTGATCACAATTCTGGGAGGGCCAGCTGGGTACATGTAAGTCAGCCATACACTCACGTTCCCCAAATGCTAACTTTCGCCCTAGTCTTGTTGTTAATGTCATTGCTGGAGAAGTTGTCGAGCCGATCCGACGAACAGCAGTATTTGGACAATTACAAGGCGCTATCATGTTGGGACAAGCAATTGGTTATCTAAGCGGTGGTATGATAGGTGACGCGATCGATATCCGAGCTCCTTTCGACGTTGCGTTCATTTCCTTCATCCTCGCGGGTATTTACGTCTGGCTCGCCTTACCATATATTTCACCCGATTCAATGTCCAATGGCGGAAAGAATGGTCAAAAAGGCGTCTCTGGTTTTCTTGCGCCGCTCAAAATCCTCACACCGCAGAAATTGCGCCTCGCAGACGGAAGAATCAAGAAGCATTTCGGCGTCATCTTCCTCTGCAGCGGCATCTTCGTCTCCGTTCTCGCTACTGGTTACGCACCTCTCCTCATCCAGATGTATGCAACGGCGGCGTTCAACTTTAGCCAAGGCGATAATGGCTGGCTCATGTCAGAGTTTGCGTTCATGAGGAGCTTCTTCCTGATTTTGCTGTTCCCAAGGATCATCGCTTGGGGACGAGGCCGAGTTATCAAGTCTGAACCAAACAGCGATGACGAGGCGGAACCGGGACATATTCCAACGGAGGCTGGGGAATTTGATGCTACCTTGGGAGAGCAGGCTGATCATGAGCCGTACGAGGCAGTTAGCCGCACTAAAGAGGACGACGGATGTCTCTTTGATCTTGTCTTCCTCAGATGGAGTTTGCTAGTAGATGGTCTGCTTACTACAGTTGCGGCCTTTGCGACCAAGCCTTGGCATATCTACCTCGGTAGGTTTTCGCAATCCCCTACCGAACGTCACTGACAAAACAGCTGCCTTTCTTCTCCCATTCGGCTCCGGATCCGCGCCAGCAGCGAAAGGCGTCATTACACAGATGTGTCCAGACTCTCAGCGCGCCGATGCTCTCAACGCTGTTACGCTGGTCGAGAACGTAGCACGGCTGGCTACCCAAGGCTTGTTTGGCTTCATCTTTGCCAGTTTGGCCGAGGTTGGCAAAGCATATGCCACTTTCTTCTGCAACGCGGTGAGTTACTATTGTACAATCTTTGGTGGACGCAACTTATCAGTTACTAGGCCATTGCTTTATTGGCTATGGCGGTTCTCTTATTCTCCAACTTCCCGCCTCCCGGAAGCACATTGATTGAGAAGTATGAAGAGCAGGACGAAGTTCAAAACGAGGGTAGCGAAGGCGAGCCTCTCCTGAACGACAGAGACTAAAGGCTTCAGACACTATTAAGATAAGAGACGGAAAGGATTGCAGAAGTGAGCACCAAATTGAACAATGAACATGACATGCATATTTTAACGGCGCTTAGGGGGCATGATAAAAGGTTGAAGTACATAGAAATGGCATCCGTTTAATTAGTATTCTTGTCTGTTACTCGCATCAAGGTTCTCCTGTACCTCCCGTAACACTGACTACACTTCGTATAGCCTGTGACGAAAAGGATGGAGACCCTCTTCATCCAGCGCCTATCCAAGAGTCTTTTACATAACAGCGCAATCTTGGCTTCGGCCGGCAAGGCGCAAGGGCTAGTCTTGCGGGTAAAGCGACCCGTAATCATCCAACGCTATGATTCTCCTCCCTTGGTCGCCGTCTGCTGCTCAGCTTCGGCTTCAGCCATGGCCGCTATTTCTCGCTTGGTCGGGGGCCTTGGGGGCAACGGTGACTGAGCAAAAGCTTTGAAGATCGGAATCCAATCAGGCAGACGCTTCCCTGACAGTTGGGTCTCAGCGTCTCTGACGGCGATCATGAGAAGTACTCGGAGCGTAAGGTGTGCGTCATTTCCCGCTACGTGAAGGTGCGAGTAAGGTATCTCAAACTCCTCTAGTAGTTGCTTTAGACTGTACCTGTACCAGAGCTGAAGTGGAAACTGAGCTGCTTTGACAGTGTCTATAATGAAGACAGGTTCAAGCTTTATGTTCAGCATCGAGAGCAGTGAAAGCTCCTGCTTTGCCCCATGGACAACAAGAACATAAGGCTTCCTAGTGAGCCGTTCAATCGCGGGTCGTATATGCGACAACGTAATCGGCCTCGCTTTGCCGAAGAAAAAGTGGTAGTTTTTCCATGAGAATGCTTTCTTGTGACCAAACACTAGATGATGAGATTTGATGACGCCAGATGCCAAGTCGCTGCCTTGCGTAATTTTTTTGGGCAGGTGTTGTAGAGCTTGTGCTTTTAGGAAGGACAAGCCAATCTCAACTCGTTGTATTACACCATTTTCCACCATGAAATGATCAACATCAATGCTGAGAAATCCCAAGTCCTTGATTTTGGAATTACGCCCGCGTGGTACAGTTGTCTGCGGTATGTCGGGCCAGCTCGCGCCATTGAGCAATTTCGGATTGAGAGAGTAGCCAAAGGTCCAGCGAAGCATAATCGTCTCATCTCTGAGGATCCCTTTGTGGGCTGGCTCGGCTGCAGTGGTAGCCATCATTCAATTCCGTGGACACTTATGAGAGCGATGGTTAGCAAATTGGTAGGCAGAAAGAGTGTGAGGTTGTAGGCAGATAGCAAACCTTATGAGGGAGCCTCATGGACAGGGCAAAGCAAACTCAAATCTTTAAGCGAAAGTCTCTGTTGCTGACTGATGCTATTTGGTCCATGATGAGTAGAGTCCCTGTCTATTTTTGAACTATTATACACATAATCTATCTGTCTTGTTATCTCTGCAGTACCGTTAAAAAGTCCAACTACCTCGTAAGAAAGTGATGGTGTCCTGTACATTAAACCTTTTTGATCCATTGTCCCCCAGTCAATGCCTGTCTCGACAGGATTGCAAATACAGCACCAGCCAGAATTGTAACACCACAAAAAATGATCAATCCAGAGAAACTTCCATTCTCTGCGCTAACAATGGCTCCGGCAACTGGGCTTCCAATAAGGACACCAATGGCCGAAACACCATAGAGTGCGCCACTACGGGTTCCGATGCTGCGGACATCTGAGAAACTTGCAACCATAGCTGGTACAATAGACAAAGTGCAGCCGGAGGCGAATCCATACAGAGCTGCATATGCAATGACCGAAGCTGTGGAGTGGGCAGTGAGCCATACTGTGAGAGTGAAGATGCCTCCAAGTAGGGTCAAAGGGATCATGACATTGAACACGCCAATTCGATCGCCAAAGTATGCGGGAACAAGACGGCCAAAGGTGCTTTGCAAGTTGTCAGTTAAAATCAGGGAAGGTCGTGCTAGGATCACTTACGAAGCCGCATTGACGATGGATACCAGATATTGAGCCAGACTATCCGACACACCGAGTTCCTTTGCCTGGACAATGATGAAGTTGAAGGGCAAGAAGGAACCCAGATACAGCATGAATCCAGCGACAGTCAGCAAAAGGAATGGCATTTCCTTGAATGGCGTGATGAAATCCTTGATGTCGAACTTTCTTCGCGGCGGTGGGAGTCTCGATTTGATGGTAACGTTGGCGATGACCAGCAGTCCCAAGAAGAGGAAAGCCACAGATCGCATCGCCCAGCCGAAGCCAACTTGGACAACAAGCTTGTTTACCATGATCGGGAGGACAACACCACCAAGGCTGGATCCTGCAGTGATGATGCCAAAGGCGATAGCGCGGTGACGCTTGAACCATGTGCCAGCAGCAGCGATAGCTGGGTATCGTCAGTTGTGCATCTCGGGATCTGAAGGTGCATACTTACGTGCGTAGAAGAGGAATGAGCACCCCAGTGCACTGCAGATACTTTGAGAGAGAATGATCTGATAGTATTTCTTCGATAGGGATGTCATCATCAGACCGAAAACGTGTAGAAATGAGCCGATGAGAATGGGAATACGAGGGCCGTAATTGTCTGTCATGTAGCCAACAACTGGGCCCTGTGAAATGTTAGTGAGAACTGACGTTTGGCAGAGGCCAGACGTACCCAGAAGAACAGCATGAATGACTCGATGGATGATATCCATGCTACATCGCTAGAAGAGTACGATTTGAGTTGGTTCTGTTCGTAGTAATCTTGAAAGATGCCGATACCTAACCCGTCGTTAGCTTCCTCTCCACCATCAATAGCAGCAGTCACCTACAGTTAATCCACCCGAAACTGGCAAATACAGCGAAAAAGCCTCCGGTAACAACTAGCCAAGCTTGGAACCCTCCATCAGGCGGCGGGCCAAAATCTGGTGCTGACGTCCCTTCTTGCTGCGAGGGGGCCTTTTCACTATACTGCTCGATTTGGGAAGGGCGATCGTCGTCAGAGGCGGGGGAGGAGAGGGACTGATGACGGCTTGGTTCTGAGGCGGCCATTGCTGCGCTTTGAAGGCTGGAGGCCAAATATGAGGTGCTCTGAGTTGATAGAACAGTGACTTGATGTGAGAAATTCTCTACATGTTAACGGCAGATATTATATAGCTGTTTTAATTCACAATGATCTACATCATGCTCGTTATCTTACAAATTCCACCCCTGGCCAATTCTCGCGAGATGGTTCCGAATATGGGATAGCTTCATTGGAGAGTGTTCGGCCTCAACGCTAAGCTTCAATCCCTGTCGGTTATCTCGAAGCATGATGCCGAATCCAGTTTAGATTCTCGGCTCCTAACCCTTGGATACCCGCTAAAACGCGAGCTGACATCTCTCCACTGCGTTTCCATTCAGTCCCTTGAACATTCTCCTTCAAACCACGTTATACGCAATTGTTGTAAGAGATATCCCTGTCGAGGCTCTCGAGGTATGGTACTACATATAGCCTAGCGTATCCCTCAACGAGACCTTCGAAGCCATGCTCTTCTTTTAGCTTATTCGTAAGCATGGTTGGTGTTTCTAAATCCAAGGCATGCGCCGATTGCAAACGACGTCGCGTCAAGGTCTGACTCACTTCCCTTCCGACAATTATCCATTACTAAAGACTTTTCAGTGCGACCTGACGTCGCCTCGGTGTCAGCGTTGCACCAAGGCCGGAATTATCTGTCGTGGTGTCCGCAATCAACCTACCCTATGGGTCCATCGGACTCCGACGCAGCTCAATGTTTCCGCCCTCTCGGTCATACAATCGCAGCAGCAGACCAACTGGCTGAGCTTGCTACAACGGATGCGCTGTCAAATAAACTCGAAAGGAGCATACGATATACCGACTTTTCGATCACAAGCGCTTTCCATTGCAGTCAACATTTACTTTCCTCAAGGGCGAAACACCACAAGCGAGGAAGATCATAGTTCAACGCCATCCTCATGGCTAAAGGCTGTGTGTAAAATGGAAGGCCCTAGCGAAGCTTTGGACTACTCACTTGTTGCGTTTGTTGCTATCCAGATTAGGCTGTCTGGTGAAGTGGGCGTGTCTTACGACGAGGCCATTGAGCTATACAACCATGCACTATCCAAGGTTATTCACGTTCTTGACTGTCCGTGCGTACTAGGGAAGAACGACGAGAGTATTGCCGCTATTGTGATTCTATCCACGTGTGAGGTAAGTCAAGGAACTCTTAGATGTCGAAGGAGATTGACAATTGATAGCTCTTCCTTTTTCATGCGAGCACGAGCTGGAATGCTCACGCGCAAGGCGTATCTGAGATCCTTCGTCATCGAGCTGTACCTGACACAAACACTGCGAGCTGGAACGACTTGTGTCGACGTCTCTGCGTGATATGTGTAGGACACGTTCCCTTCGCAGCCCTGTATTGTCTGCTGACTATCCCAGGTCATTCAAGCCCTGTCGCAGAAAAAGCCTCTCAATCTTGAACCCAAGCTTTGGCGAGAGCACATTGGCCCCTGGGCTGCCCCGGATTCTTTCGGTGCATTCCTCGACATGACCATCGATATCCCGTCAGTCATGGCCGAAGCTTATGCCCTGGCCTCAAGTGATGAGGCAGATAGTGAAAGATTGTCAAGATACATCGATCTTCTAACTGAGAAGTTCTATCTTCTTGAGAATTGGCGAGCCCTCGTACATCGCAACATAGCCGCACGCAACCAAACGCCGCTATTCTGGTCTGTCCCCTCTAGAGCGAGTAATCCAGCAGACGATGGATATCCAGATAAGCTATTTCCATTCGCCCTGATGTTTTCATCTGTGGAGGGGGCGAGTCCATGGATTCTATGCTGCAGCATCATGTTAGATATCATTGAGACAATCCTGCTGCTGCGCGCAAAGGCTGCAAGCCTGGGTGTTTCCCCATCCCACGGCGAGTGCCCCGATGACTCTACACAGAAGGACTCACCGACCCAAGCAGATGCTGACTATATCGCGCGTATGATGTGTCAAAGTATCGAGTATTGCTATCGGAGTGAGAATGGCACATTCGGCCCGCAGATAACATGCAATGCTCAAACGACTCTGCTGGGGTACTTTGCGGGTCGGGGTATGAAGAGGGAGCTTGAGTGGTGCCGGGCGATTAAATACATGAAGGGACCTGGGACGAGTTTTGGTATTGATCTGATGCAGTTCAAGAAACCGCCAGAACTGTAGGCGCTGGTTCGATGGGAGATGTTGGTGCAAGTGATGGCCGAGGTAGAAGATGCGGACATGATAAATTGATAATACTACTTCCATACCTGAAGAGGGAAATCGGGCAGCGCAAAGTTCTCAAGTAGGCAGCCTCAGTCAGCACTGACGAAATCCCCACGACGGTAACAAAAAGGAAGACTTTTGGGTAGATATGCAAAAGAATAACCAATTGCCCCGTACTGGAATCGAACCAGTGATCTTATCATTTCGTGAAGCCGTGAAGCTACTAGTGATACGCTTTACCACTGAGCCAACGGGGCTGAATCTCATTGGTTAGAAAGGCCGGCTTCATTAATGCTTATGAACTCGGGATCTGAGCATAACAACTGACACTACCTCAATTGCCTTAACTTCACTTGTATGCATCATATTAGTGTTGGCCAGGCTTCATGAGCCGTAGTTACATTCATTACATAAATGCAGCTTACTACAATACCGGATCAGAGTACTCTCCCACATACCTTCAAGCACTCAAGTTCACCTCATCCCCAGAACCAGCCTTAACGCCAGGCTCAACATCCATAACATCCCTGTTATGAGCAGAAGCAGTAACAAGACCAGGCTGCTTCTCCTTCAATTCCTTGAACTTCTTCTCAGCGTCCCAAACCCAAGGCGTGTCAGCCGCAAACAGCAGATCCATCTCTTCAAGAGTGCGCTGGTTACTCTCGGGATACAATGCCCAAACCATTGGAATGGCAATAATGTTGCAGGCTCCAAAAATGTGAAGCGTATTCTCGCCAATGGCTGAAAACATGACCGGGCATAGAAGGGTCAGCCATCCGTTGCCGATAGACCAGCCAAAAACACCGAAAGCATTGCCCTTGGCTCGAACTTGCAGGGGGAAGATCTCGGCGGGGTAGAGCCAAGGAACTGTTAACCATGTAGCTCCAAAGACCGAAGTAAAGATGAAGACAAAGGAAGCTGCTGCTGCACCGTAAGAGCTAGCCTTGTCAAGATCACCGGCATTTCGCGCCTCTTGACCAAGTTTGGAGAATCCAGCGGCGAGAAACATGGCTATTCCTTGACCGACGGCACCCCAGTAAAGAGTCCATCTTCGACCGATACGATCGAGGGTGTAGACGCAGATGAGCGTGGCAAACATGTAGAAGATGTTGTTGAGACCACTGATCCATTGGGATTTGCGTGTGTCAAACCCGGCTATCCTGAAAATTGTAGGGGCGTATACTGTTACTCCTGCGATGCCGACCCATTCTTGCATGATTTGAAGCTGGACCTGTTAGTGGCTTGGTACCATAGGTGGCGATATGTGCACTTACCCAGATGACTAGCTGAACGCGGCGACCAGTGTGAAGTTCACCTGACCCAATGCCAAAGAACATATGCAAGTAAGAGTTCTTGGAAGATTCTTTGTTCTCAAGCTGAACGATGTTCTTGATATCAGTGTACTCAGCGTGAGCGCGAGAAAGGTCCGCTTCACTTGACCCACGGAGACGGCGGAGGATGTACTGAGCCTCGTCATCACGACCAACTTTGACAAGCCAACGGGGAGATTCGGGGAAGAACCAGACGCATCCTAGCAGGACAAGCAAAGGGAGGATCTGGAAGGCGATAGGAAAACGCCAGCCGAACTCAGAGTTATTGTTGTCAATGTACGAGAGGCCAAACTCCAACCAGTAGGCCACCACTACACCGAAGATGTTGAGGGTGAACTCGATTGCGATGAATTGGCCTCGAGAAGTATGCTCAGCTGTCTCAGTAGCCCACACTGGCACGATGGCGTTGAGAATGCCGGTTCCTAGACTCTTCTGTCAGTAACACTGTGAAAGATTGAACGAGGCGCATTACCTATGCCGTTGACTGCGCGCGAACAGATCATCCAGTCGTGGTTTTGAGCTGAGCATTGCAGCGCTGCACCAACGATAGCCCACGCCGCACCAATAGCGATGGTCTTGATACGTCCGACTTTATCTCCTACCCAGCCTCCGAAGAGACAGCCAAAGAGAGTTCCGAGGTAGTAAACTGACACGATGCCGCCTTGGAGGAGACTATCGGTGATGACTGGCTCGCCGGTCTTTTCGTCGACGTAGCCAAAGCCCATCAAGTCGATGTAATCTTTCGAGTTATTCACACCACCCATCATTCCTTGATCATATCTGAAATTGTTAGCGAAAAGACTGAACCATTGAAGTTGGGGAAAATGATGAGGTCATACCCAAAGAAAAAGATCGACAAGGCAGCAACACAATTGATAGCGATGAGAAGCTGACGCTTCTCAAAGTGGTTCGCAACATTGAAACCTGGAAGGCGCTCCATGATTGCTATTTGGCATTAGACTTGGATGTTGAGAAACTGACGATGATCTTGTGGGTAGGTGTTGCATTTATACTTGATGCAAGTGACTGGCTGGTTGTGTGGAGGATTAGACGTGAGATCCACATCGGATAACCGTATTTGCTCATTACCAGAGCGTGTTAATTAGTGTGGGTTGGGTACTTTGGGCGAGGGGCGGAAACATGGCCGATGGTCAAGTTGTTTCCGTGAGGCTCTGATCAAAACTTGGTCATGATCTCAAGTGATACCAGATGCCAGGCGCTCAATCTTTCTGGTTCCCCATCAGGCCATGTAAATACTGATTTATCTTATCATCTTGAAAACTGCGTATTTGGTCATAATTTTCTCTTCTTGTTGCTGATCTTCAATCTTGTCCTTGCCGTTACATCTCCAAAAGCAGTGTCATCGACAATCGTTGCCCCAGGTTGAGAATTGGAGGTGGTGGAGACATTTTAGACTCCCCCATGTTTCGTTTATGCGCTCCAATCAGCAACCCTCGTTCTGAGATTTTACTGGGCCTGAGCGGAGATTTCCTGGAGTTGAGTGGTAAATTCCCACGTTTTATTCTCGTGACAGGGATAATTCAGCGACAGGCAGCAGTTTAAACAAATATCGGCATGCGGCTCCGATGCTTTTCATGTTACGTTAGAGCTTCAAAGTCTTGACATCGAGTCATTTTCGCATCGGTCGTGTGATCTGTTGTTGCAAGGGAGATGTTTGCATCTGCGGAGTGTCCGCTTTTTTACTGGCTTCTCCAAGTTGGAAAGAAAACATAGGACCTTGATCCTAGATGACAAAAAGACTTAGGTAATATAGCCTAAGATTAGGATAGCTTTTAATGAGTTTATTTTGACACTGCATCTCAAGGTTCGCGGTTTTCTTGCCCCCCGAGGAGAGAGGGTAGATCAGTGGAGTATCTTCGCTGGAGGTCTTTAAGAGAAAAATGTTTGCCGATGTACCGGACAATGCCGCTATGACATCGTTTCTTGATTCAGCTGGGAATAGAAGCGTGGAGCTTTTGTTGGAGCAACCAAGAATTCAGCTTGCTTGGCCGATCAAGTTTTGCTGATGGCTGGGATTGTCTCGGGGATAATTCCGCGACACGTTCACAGCGCCGTTTGCCTGCCCAGAACTGCGGAACGAGAAGGGCGGAGTTTCCTGAAGAAGGTATCACGGGCAATGCTCAATGAAACGTGTAAGGTGAACTTCAATTTTCTTCTTACTGTGGTCGCGAGATGTCATTGTTCCTAACGGCCGAAAGATTGACCCTCGGCCGGACCGGATTCAATTGAAGCGGCACAGCAAGGTTTCGGGAATAATTCCAATATGTGAGACGGAAGTGATTCAGCATAAAACAGCACAGCAACGATATGGGCCAGAAACACGCTGGAAAACTCTCAGTTCTCCGAGACTCCAAACTGCGACGACATCTCATAATCCTGTGGCCATGCATCACCAAGATTGCCTTTCTTCGCGAAGCATCAGTGGGGGATTACACCGGACGGTAGTTGATGGTGACAGGGGTTTCAGCGGCTTCCCCAATGTCGTTAGTGGCCTCTTAGTCCTGTTTTAGGGCGCAACAAGGCGATCATCACGAGTCATGCCCAGTTACCCAGCTACCCGGCAGGGGACCGTTAAATCGGCAGAATCACAACATTCGGCAAGTAAAACGACGAATTGTCCTTGATCATTTGGTTGCTGATATGTTCTGACATTTTCAAGAACTTTATTGTACTTTTCTACGGCCATGTTCACCCTGGAACGAATTGCTCCCGACATCGCATTTCCATCAGCATCTCGAACTTTCAGGTGCCAAACACAATCATCCAGGACGGGCGTTCCCTAGCAGCACCCCAACGATTCTTCAGTTAACGGATGCGGTTTTCGAGTTTGCAGTCTTAGATCCAGTATCGGAAGATATATCACCGGTTTCTTCGGACAAAAATTGAGTTGGGGCTTCAGCTTGAGGACTGTCGATTGTTAGCTGGTGTTTGACGTGAGGGATTAGGTCCACTTACTCTCGATGCTTGAGCCATAGGTGGAGGGCATGCGTCGCAATGAGCAGACCGATAGCACACCCCAACGCAAATGGGTAACCTTTTGGGAAGCGAGGTCCCTCTACAGTTGGGAAGACAAGCAGAGGTGTCCAAGCTGTTGTCGACTGGGAGATCGCGTTGATCAAGACCAATGTGAAAGACCTTTCAGCTGGAGATGCTCGAAGCTGTGTATTAACCCAGCCGTGGAGAACACTTGACAGCGCGACCGACGCATAGATGGTCGAGTATGCGAACCAGAGGGCTGATTCAGGGACATTCCAGATGGTGAGGATGATAAGACCGAGCGCGTTCCATACAGTCGAAACAGTGATAGCCCACGCAGGCCCCAACACAAGATCTGAAGCAAAGCAAACGAAGAGGGTGTAAAAGATACCAAGAGCTGGTGCGATGGTGCCTAACTCGTTGACCTTGGCCTTCGAATAGCGATTCAGACTTTTAATCCACAAGAGAAAAGAGCCGGAGCTACTGTGAGTCCCAGCGTTCCAGAATAAGACGTCGACGAGAATGATGCCCCAGAATTGAGGTGACAGAACGACCTTCTTCAGATGTCCTAGCTTCATCTTTCCATGACTACTGTGGCCCGCTCGCCTAAGTCGCTGCTCGCCAACATCGATGTCATGCTGGTTCAAAACGCGACGATTCGGCTGGTCAGGCGTTCCTGGGATAACAAAGTATCCTGCGATACCCACCGGAATGGTGATCAGCGCGCAGATGATGTACATCCAACGCCAACCCTCCAATCCATTCACACCATCGAGTCGAGCTGATGCGCCAGCCTGAATCAGACCAGCGGTAAGTGTTCCGAGAGATAAACCGACGTAAAAGATGCCACCCCGGCGAGCAATTTCGTTGCCTCTGTACCATGAGCCAAAGAGGTAGTGCATAGTAGGGAAGAAAGCTGCCTCAAACCATCCGACGAGGAATCTGTAAGCTGCTAGTTCGGCGAAACTGTTGACTCGGTATTGAAGAAGTGTAAAGACTCCCCAGCAAACGTCCAAGCCAGGGATCAACCAGTGGATGGGGACATAGGTGAGAAGGAAGAAGAAGGGGATCTGGCCCAAGACGGCGCCGATGATGTAGAAGGTTTGTAGTTGAACGAGCTCATTGCCTTTGAAGCCCAGGTCCTCTTTGAGACCCGCGACGTATGCATTATCTGCAAAGTATTAGTGAAAAGTCTGGAACGAGGGCGGGATATGTTTGGAGACATACTCAAGTTGGACTGATCAATGTACTTCACCCAATACGCTATCACAGCATACGGAACAATAAGAAGATCAAGCTTAATAATAAACTTGCGTTCCTCCGGGGTATCTGTATCAGAATACCACTGGATGTGATACCACTTCTTTTGTTTGACAACAGACATTGTGATGGATGTGCAGATGAAGGATCATGCAGGACGGTTGGGGCGATGGGCCAGGGGCTTTAAAGCATATGCGAACGCAAGCAAGGATCCGAAAATTGGGATATCGAGAGGCTAGATGCGTTCTTTATCGGGCTGGGTGACACTAGACGTGGGTGCCATGTGCACATTGAGAGATAGTGCTTGCTTGGCGTATTGCATGATTTGACGACACTTTGATGCGACGACCGACGTCGGGGAACGACAGATCTGGATTCCGAGACAAGGTAAATGATTTCCTTCGATGTTGGATATTAGAGATTCCAGAAAACCGGTTCTTTTCTCTTATCTCTTCTGTGCTTGTCAGCGTTTCGAGTTTTGAACTCCCATCCGTAGACATTTGCAGATCTCCAGTTTCAAGTTCTTGGATTCATGCCTAGAAAATCTTCAGACCAATCAAATAGATACACCGGGCCAATAGCGATATCGAGAATTACTTATTTTGGGCATAAGTGCTTGTCGGGCTCGTTATCGTGGTGAGAATATGCTCTCAGACGCGGGGCGAATTGCGTGCTCCCAATGTCGCAATTTCATCCCTGTGCAACGTTTCGTGGCGGGCTGAGGCAATTGGCGCCAATGAAAACTATTGATATGATATTTTATTAGAATAAGATATACATGGATTTTGGGGGACATGTACTGTCGTAGGTTAGCAAATCCGTGGAATTGAACGCGTCGAGGGAGATGCTATCCGGCGAGAAGACAGGTTTCGGCGCGACTCACATTTTTGACACACTGATGCACTACAGTCTACAGGCTGCGAACGACTGAATAAGAAATATCAGCATGTCTGAAGTTCGGCATCCGTCGTCCAACAGTGATTGATCTCAACTGCAATACAAAATGGAAGAGATCGCAGATGTGAGTGAGCCTGGCAACAAGGCAAGTGGCGGAAGAGTTGATGAGACTGAAGAGGACCAGACTTCGCAGTGTTATGATGAAGAGCTCCATAAGGCTCGGTCACTTCGGTGCTCCGCTCTTGGTAGCAAATTCCAAGCATCAAGGCTGGTCACTGGGTGACAGTTGCACGGAGCATGACACGCTGTGCTACGCGCTTGGATTCGCACACAAGACCTGCCCAGGGGAAGGGCTATATACCAAAGTCACACTCTACACTTCAGCGAAGAGTGGTCGAGTGGTATCTACCTACCTAAAAACCTATAGACCCTAAAATCCGCTCCTAAAAACCTTCCTCCCTCGGCCACTCTTCGTTTTTGCTCGCGGGTTCGAATCCTGCCCCCAAAACGGTTTTTCTTTTGGCATTGCACTGGGACTATCGCACTGTCCAACAACTTCATATGCTCCCCAAAGTCCAAGCGAGTATCCAATTGTCATCAGCGGAAGTCCTTTGACAACCATGTATATGGGTCAACGCTTGACCATGTTGAAAGCCGAGACGGTCGAGTTCGCAGAGACAAAAATCTGCATTGAATAACGTCAGCATTTTGATGGAAGAGCTCAAGAAATCACATCCACTTACCGCGTTACCGCAATAGGGGCAGAAATGGCCAAGCATGACCCAGACCTCTTTCTCAGTCGTAGTGCACTTGGGGCAGAGGACACCGGGCATTTTTCTGGTGTCAGGGGAAGCGCCATAAGATATTCCGGGGTTCCGACCAGGCATATCGGGCTGGTTCCGGCGATGTGATGATGTTAAGTCTTTTGGTGTATAGAAGTGATGAAGAGTGTTCGGGAAATCAGGTCGACACAAAAGACTGAAGAGTTTGAGATGAGGAAGACGAACTTGAACGGATGGCAACTGGCGTTTGTGTTCATCTTCATCGATTGTGTTTGGAATGCCAGTGGAAAACCAAACAGTAGTATTCGCTGGATTTGTGCCAGTTTGCTTGATGGGTTAGATGGTTCTGTCGTTTGCTCAGGCTGTGCATTGTTTGGGATAGCAACAGCACTACTACAAGGACAAATCAGGCTCCGATGCACTTCGCATTAACTGAAGGTTAAGCAGTGATGTTGAAGGTCCGTTGAGATCATGACTGTCATTATCTGTGGTTGAGTATCTAATGTTGTACTTGCTGTCAGCAATATCAGAGATGCTCATGACTTTTCCCGTCACCCTGATCAAGCTTCAATTCCTCTAGAAATTAAAAACACTCCTCGGCTATTTCAATAGTCTGATGTGTTAAACCATGTTTGGCCCTTGACCTTCACGATGAGTTTGTCAAGCACCACTCTGAGGAAGCCCAATTCCAAATCAGCGTAACTCCATTATACTCTATCTCTTTCGTATACAGGGTATCTCTCAACATTTCTTCAAAACATCAATGATCCATTCAAGTCCCTCCTTACTCTCCTTCAACCCATACTTGTATGCCAACGGGAAGCAATGCATCTGATCACCCCAAGACAACCATTCCCCATCAACGCCTTCCTTTCTGCATCTCTCTCTAAACTCAACAGCCTCTGGCCCAAGGACATCATGAGAAGCTGTAATACCATGGATCTTGACCTTGTTCCTGACACAGACGCCTAGGTCGGCATGGATGGGTGAAACTCGGGGATCGTCGGCGGACCAGTCGAGCTTTTCATTTCTATCTGTTGTTTCCGTGCTCGTACCGTTTTGTTGGTTCACGTCTGAGTGGCCGGGAGCCCATGCACCGGCTGTGTCATTGATAGAAGACTCGCTCAGAATAGGATCAACTTTGTCGACCTTTTTGATGTCGGGATGATTGTGGCGTAGATCGGTAGTCGCAGTGATGGCGAGAATGGCAGATGGAGGTCGAACCGCCTGTACATCTTGATGTCTCATTGTCCAAGTCACCAGGCATAGAGCGATGTTGCCCCCTGAACTGTCTCCAGCGACAATAACCCTCTCGCCAAGGTCAGATGACTCCTTCAACAGGACGTTATAAGTCTTGCAGATAGCTGGGAACGCATCTTGAACGGGATCCTTGGGCGCTAGGGGATAAGAGACGAGTGTGAGTCTGGTATCCTGCAGGCGGTTTATCATCTCTGCGCAGAATGTCCAATGTTGGCCTGCAGGCGTCAGCGTCAGTAGGGCTCACGGGAAGAAAGTGGCCTACTCACCACTCGGAGGTGCTTGCCATCCGCCTCCAGCAAAGTACAATATCCTTCTGGCATAGGACCTCTTCTCTCCGTCAGAGGTCTTTGGAGTCATATCATACGTCCAAATCCCCTCAACCTTGTTCTCTTGAACATCGCATCTCTTCCTTGCTCCTCTCGACGGCTTGCATCGCGTAGGATCAGCAGATGAAACCTTTCCAATCTCTACCAGTTTTGGTTTGATGGGCTGAATAACATTATGAAGAATCTTGGTCGGCCAAGACCTTCCAGAGCGTTCATCAACGTGAAACTCCTGATCGTCTGAGCTGAACTCATCGTCCGAGTCACGGTAACCATCAACGGTCGGGGGGTTGACAGTTTGGGTCGCCATCGGGAATAATGATATCTTGCGAGGCTCGGACCCTGGAAATCGGGGATGATGGAGTTGTAGCACAATAGTTGCAAAATAAAGCCGTCATTCTTTTGATCAAGGGAGACCCTGATCGGCATACGTCATTGATCTGACATCATTGACTCCGCTTGCATGCACCCAAAAACAGGCGTAACAAGGAGACTAGCTGCTTTCAGACGCCATTTTACCTGATCTTTTGACAAGTTGAAGATAAGGAATTGAACAAGAGATGGCGACTAATTGTTTAATTCGATTTGAGCTATTGATGATGGACGTTTTGGCTTTCGCTAATGCATTAAGGGTTTGGCCAAGCAAGAAGCTTGTTCGGCTTTAGCAGTAAAATTGGATCAGGCCAAGATCTCCACATCACCAAGCAAGCTTTACGCCATCGCGATCTTTACCCGTCGCTCGATGAGATCTTTTAACGTTGTGGACCGGGCAACGGTACGAACGACTCGGCATTCAAAAGTAAGAATAATTAAATCGCTAAAACAACTAAAAAGATACCGCTTGCTTGCTGTGTTGTTCAATCTGATGTCCATGCGCTTCGCTACAACGCGACCAAAATGAAAGCACAAAATCCCGCTCAGCACAAGTAAAAGTACAAATGAAACAGCAAATCAGATGACCATAGTGATCTCAGTTTCTTTCCTGTGACAGATCTGACAGCGAAGATCGTCTTCTATTCGTCTCGGTTCGCATTCTCGCCTCAGCCTGCTTCACAGCTTCCTCCCAGTCTGTAAAGTACAAATACATAGCCTCAAGGCCAGACACCCTGTTCAAAAGGTCAGTGACAAGTCATTGTCAAGCAGATGAGGATAGAACTTACACAGCGAGGCCCGCTGTTAGACCGACCCAGAGTCCAGCTAATCCCCAACCCAGTCCGAAACTGGTGCCGAGGGCGATTGGAAGAGCGACCACGTAGTATGCAAAGAGGTTGGCGTAAGATCCAATGGACTGGCGTCCGATGCCGCGAAGAAGGCCATGAGAGACGGCTGCCAGTGCGTCAAAGATTTGCATGACAGCGCAGACCAGGATGACGTTGGATGCGATATCGATGACCTGCGCATCTTCCGTGAAGACGGCGGGGATTTGTCTTCGGAGGGTCATGAAGATGGTCAGATTGATGCTCCCGACAATGAGCGCAGCGAAGATGGCCTATGATGTCAGTAAGAGTGCACCGCGATGAAGATGAGGCTTAACTCACCACTTTGGCAGTTACTCGTGCAGCCTTGCTCAAATCAGCCCCAATAAGGTTTGCAACTCGAGTCGAGGTCGCGATAGCCAGTGGGAAGGGAATGTTGAAAGACATCGAGGTCACGGTCACTAAGACGCCTTGAGCTGCTAGTTGCGCTGTACCGAACCGTCCTGCGGCGATGGTGAGAATCTCTAGCACGGAGAATTGGGCTTCGATCATGATCATTCCTGGCAAAGCCAACTTGATCATCGGACCTGCAGCCGTCAGAAAGGGTGTCTTATGAGATTCTGAGACGACTCACCCCAATTTGTGAAAGCCTTGCGGCTGAAGCCCTTCCAGCATTCATAACCCTCAAACAGCCGCACGTACAAAATGAGAAGTATTGGGAGGAGGTTATGAGTGACAGCCATCGCGATGGCTG